>WNGS01006057.1:13077-29983 GCA_020271785.1 Procambarus virginalis | reverse complement strand
AAAAAAAAAAGAAGAGATGAATCTCATCATCGTGAGTCTACCAGATAATGACTAAATCAGGTGAAGAGTCGCTTCTCACAACCTATCGAATGACCATTTTATGTAATATTAAGTTTACTTACATGAGCCATATAATGGGAATAAGGTAATCATTAATTTAAACTAAATTAAAGGAATGATCAGATTTCCATGCATAAGCAGAGGTAATGTAGTTTATTATAATACAGTTAGATATTTATAAGAAGAAAGAGGAAATTGCTGGCCACTGCCCAACATAGCAGGAAGTAAATGTTTCTCGCGGTGTTGCCAACTAGATGATCAAAATACTGTTCTCATGTTTGCCAATAGATGATCAAATTAAACTGTTCTCACTGTGTCCAACAGATGATCAAATATAACTGTTTCTCATGGTGTTGCAATAGAGATGATCAACTATAATGTTCTCACGGTGGCCAACTCCCCAACCCCCCCACCCCATATGATAACTATAACTGTTTCTTACGGTGTTGCCAACTAGATGATCAACTAACTGTTCTTGGTGTGCAACTAGATGTGATTTCAGAACGTAATAAGCTGATTTTCACGGGTGTTGCAACTAGATGAGTCAAATAAACTGTTTTCTCACGGTTGTTGCCAATATCTCTCTCTATGATGATAAACTCATAACCTGTTTTCTCAATGTGTGCAACTAGATGATTAGTACAAATATAACTTCTCACGGTATGGCCAACTAGATGATCATTAAAAAATCTAACGGTTTTCCCTACAGTGTGGTCAATAGATGATCATTACCAAAATAAATAAAATATAAACACATTTACAAGTAATGATGATGGAAAACAACATAAATTATTTAATATTTATATACGTATCCAATAGGGGTACGTACACTTCCACCTCCAAGAAGAAAAAATGCAATGGATTAAAGATCAATGGCATTTTTCCCGAAATAAATAATATCTTAAGTAAAAGAATATTTCACTCATGGTACATCACATACAAAACTTCTGGACAAAGCTCAGCAATGACATTCTGCCTGCCCGGAATATGTGTATCTCAACATTAAATTCTTGTAGAAACATTGACCAGCACAGAATTCGTTGGTTTTTAATTTTCATCATATTAATGAATAAAGGGAAGTGTAGTCAGTAAACAGCAAACACTTTATTTCCTAGGTAAATTTCAAATTTCATGCTTGACAATATGAGACCCAACGCCTCCTTTTCTACCACTGAATAGTTCTTCTGGGCGGAATTAAATTTTCTAGAGTAATAATATACAGGATGTTCAATATTATCTAGACCAACTTGTATAAGCACAGCTTCTATTCCAACATCTGAAGCATCAATATGTAAAATAAAAGGTTTGTCAAATTGGAGACTAGAAAGAACAGGTGACGTTGACAATATGCCCTTAAGTTCTGAAATGAATTCTGGCAATCTAAGTCCACTTAAACTTTACTTGCTTTCGCAACAAATTTGTCAATGGGCAGCAACTGTCGAAAAATTTCTACAGTACCGCCTATAGTAAGCACACATACCAATAAATCTTTGGACTCCCTTTTTACTGGTTAATACTGGGTAGTCCACAATGGCTTGTATCTTATCTTGTAAAAGAATTATCTTACCTTGGCCTACTTCATGTCCAAGATAGGTTATAGTACCTCTTGCCCAACTACACTTATTCATATTCCACGTTAAATTTGCGTTTTTCAACACTGTAAACAATTGCTTAAGGCCTGAAAGATGATCTACCCAATTCTAATTATACAAAACAATGTGGTCAAGGAAGGCCCTACAATCTGGCACATCCTTGAGTAAGAAATTCATGAGTCTTTGAAAGGTGGCAGGTGCATTCCTCAACCCGAATGGCATGACATTGAATTCATAAGCACCATCAGGTGTAACAAAAGCAGTAACTTCCCTAGCATAATCAGTTAATGCAATCTGATAATATCCCTTAGATAAATCAAGTTTACTTACAAAATTAGCATGTCCTATTGATTCAATACACTCCTCCAAAAGTGGTAAGGGAAATACATCAACAGTAGTGCTCTTGTTCAGTTTACGATAATCTACACACAACCTCCAGGTTCCGCCTGGTTTTGGCACTGACAAGCACGGAGAGCTCCAAGTACTTTGACTTGGTAGAATGAAATTATGCTGGAGCAGATATTCCACTTCTTGTATAATTTTCCTCTTTTCGGGATTCACTCTGTAAGGATGTTGTCTAATTGGAGTGCTGTCCAGGACCTGAATGTCGTGTGTGATGAGGTGGGTCTATGTGGGAACCTCCCCAAACAGAGATGTATGGTTGTCCAGCAGAACCTGGAACTCATCACGTTGCTCCTCTTGTAAATGACATAGCATCTCCCTTCCAGTGGAACTGGAACTGAGAAGTTGAATATTAATCATTTCCTTCACTACAATTCTCCTCAGATGGTAACTATTCCCTACTAAAACAAGCTACCACTTCTGGTCCAACATAAGCCTTTAACCTGTAAATATGCACATTCATTTTATGTTCTGAAAGAATAGGGTTAAATATTTTGTAAGTTAGGTCTCCCACCTTCTCTACCACTTGGTAGGGTCCTTCAAACTTATGGGACATGGAAGTCCCCAACCGAGGTTTCAACACCCACACTAAATCTCCGACAGCAAACGACCTGAGTTTAGCCTTGAACTTTTTGTCATATCTTTGTTTCATTGTTTGTTGAGTCTGTTCCAGATGTTCCTTCGCCAACTCTCGAGCCCGACACAACTTGTCCTTGACCTCACTCAAGTACCAACCACTCTGATGAACAGAGACATCTCCCATCAACTTTTCTTGGAGCATTTTTAACGGACCTCTCACTTGGTGACCAAACACGAGCTCAAAAGGTGAACACCCCAATGACCCTTGTAACCCTTCTCTGGCAGCAAACAGCACAAAAGGAAGAATCTCATCCCAATTTGTGGATAAGTTTCTCCTCTCGTCTTTATCATCTGTTTCAACGTTTGATGGAAACGTTCAAGCCCACCTTGGCTTTGTGGATGATATGGACTAGAAAACGTGTGCTGAATCCCTTGGATTTTCAGAAAGTTTTTGAAAACTTTGAAGCAAAAATTTCCCCTATAATTCTAAGCATTTCGAACAAGGAGAAAAATCGTTCAAAACACTTGATGATATTATGAGTCTTAGTATTTCGTAAAGCATATGCCTCAGGAAATCTCGTCGTCATACACATAAGAGTAAACATAAAAATGTTACCCGACTTAATCTTAGGTAAGTAGTAGTAGGCATCCATCAGTATCAGGAGACTATTATTAGGTAAAGGACCTACACAATCTATTACAACATGAGAAAATGGTTCATCAGGAGCTACAATAGATTGCAATGGTGCTCTTGGCACAGATTGGTTTGGTTTGCCAACAATTTGACAGGGTACACAGTTATGACAATGCCTAACCACATCTTTCTTTAGCTTGGGCCAGTAAAAATATTTGCATATTTTATGGTACATATTTGTGATACCTTGGTGACCTCCCATGGGGTCATCATGTGCAGCCTGCAGGACCTGCTTACGATAAACATTGGGAACAACTAGTTGGGTTCTGGTCTCACAATCATCTGATGAGGCAGTTCCCTTTGGTCTCCACCTTCTCATCAGAAGTCGATCCTTGAAAAAGAAACCCGTCCCTTCCTCCAATGCATCAACATTATCAGGCGCCTCAGAAATACACTCAAGTAAACTAGGATCAATAGTCTGCATAACACTTAAGGGCAATGACTCAGACTCAGTAGCGAGCGGGCAAGAACCTATGGCTTGATCTCTTTTCCTGATTGATCAGAATGAATTGGAGCCATAGCTACTTCGGCCTCACTCTCGACAACTGGTTTAGTGGAGACAAGCGGGCAAGGTACAGATAGTTCAGCCTCCTCACCTTCACTTTCCTTGTGGTCTAGGTTCGGCGGGGTTCTACTACTGCCTCACTCTCATCATCCAGTCGAGTCATAAAAGAATCTTCAAGATCCACCTCCCACCCCTTTACTGAAAGGGTCCTGGTCTTGGGAACAGCTACCTTAGTGAAGACAGGATTACTCTCACCTGTTTTTATCATTGATCTAGTTACAATACAAACAGGGTAAATAATACCATCATCTGCTTCTGGTTGATCTAGTACATTATTAGAATTAATTAATATTATGGGGCACTTGGTCCCTTCAACCGTTCGGTTGCCAAAATCATTACCAAGAATAATATCTACCCCTGGAATGGGCAGTGGTTTACTTACACCAACATTACACCATCGTGAAGTATAATTAGAATCAAGGTTAATTTGCATTAAAGACACCTGTTGCACACTACCTGCAATACCTTGGAGAAACACAACTTCACCAAGATCTCGGGTGTCAACATCAGCAAGTACATTCTGGGCAATAAGAGACTGTGAAGCTCCAGTATCACAGAGTAATTGAACAGTCTTACTACTACCATGTTTTCACAATAATGTACCTGTAGAAATGGCTGAGTTTAAACTCAGCCATCAAATGGGATTGACTGTAGTACATGGAGAATTATTAGTTTGCAATCCTTTACTCATAATAAGACCAGTTGGCCGTAATTCAGGATGCAAACTATAGCAAGAAGTAATCACATGTCCTCTTCTCTTACAATGTGTACAATGCCTGACAGTGGACACACCTGTGGAACCAACAGCAAGTTTAGAATTATCATTACTAGGATTAGATGGTCCTGGCAATGGAGTAACTATTTTAGGTTTTATAAGAGAAGAGTTCATGGGAGTAACTGGAGAACTAGGATTGGATTTATACTGATAAGGAGTTCTGTGAGCATTATAATTTACTCTACAGTTAAACTTAGGTGATTGGGCCTTAAACTGGGCCTTAGTCAACAACTGATGCTCATCCGCGAGCTTAGACAGCTCATAAATGTCTGTTATATTTTTGTTCTGCCATAAAAGTAGACAATTTGTCTGGGAGACATGACATCACTTCTTCTGTTATAAGAAGATTCTTAAGAGCATCATACTCGGTTATTGAAAGTGATTTTAGCCATCTGTTGCAGTAATTAATTTTTAGACAGGTGAAATCTGCTATTGTCTTATCACTTACCCCTCATTATGTTCCTAAACTTTTGTCTGTGTGTTTCTGGATTTAATTGGTAAACATTTAAGATGCTCTTCTTAACAAACATAGTCAAAACTATTTTCATCAGGCAAGGATGCAAAAACCTCCTGACTTCGCCCTTTCAGTTGACTTTGCATTATTGCAACCCATTGATCCCTTGGCCAGTTCAAACTGACTGCAATCTTAGAAAAATGTGAGAAGAAAACCTCGGGATCCTCCTCATTGAACTTGGGTAACTATGTACTTATTTATCCTTATGGGATTATTATCACTACAATTTGAAAAATTGCGTATTACCATGCCCAGCTGCCAAACGCTGTGTTTCAAGTCTGAGGTTAGCTTCAACCATTTTTGTTGCATATCTAACTGCTGTTTCTTGTTGCTTCCAGTTGCAATTGCACTACAATTCTACTATTTTGTGCCTCAATCTCTAAACGTCGACTTTCAAGCTCTGAGCTTCAACCTCTAATATTTTTGTTGCCTTGCAAATTCATATTCTTTTTCTTCAGCCTCAAGTTTAGCATACAAGTGCATCTAACTCAAGACGCCTTAAAGCAATTTGCTCACTAGTCTCTTCTTTGACTTTCTCTAGAAAATCCTCTCCTAACTCACCATTTTCTACTAAATGTGTCACTATGACTCTCAGAATTTGTGCTTTAGTCATGTTATTTTTGGCTGTTAATTCTAACTTAGTTGCCATATTTATTAAGGCAGACTTTTTAGGTTTTTAATTCCTTCAAAGTCTGGATTAGCGAACAGCGCCACTACTTGATCCTCCATAGTTAATTAACACTTGGCACTTGACTGACTAAAATAATTAACAGAATGGCACAGCACTACACTTCACTTTAAATTGTCACGACACTGAAAATTTGCTTGGCCTCAGTGCACAAACAAAATATAGAATGACTTACCTCCAAAATCGTGAAGCGTAGGTATATCCCTACGCTATCCAATATATCCCGGACAGGCCCCCAAAATCAATGTTATGAACCGTACTTTATTGCTCGTGACACGTAACAGCGACAAATATATTTTAGTCTAGGGACATTGAACGACGCTGTACTCTCAAGGTGTGTCACCAGTATAAACCCATGATTCGTACATGCAAGAATTAGAATTAATCACCCCAGCAATAATTAATTACACATAAACTATAAACTATAACTTGTATATTAAAATAATATTTCAGTTAATTATCAGTATTATATATATATCAATCAACAGATGGGCACTATTAAATCAAAATAACATTATGTCTCCACAGACTAATATACTACAGCAAAACAAAAATATATATATATATATATATATATATATATATATATATATATATATATATATATATATATATATATATATATATATATATTGTCGGGTTTCACGGTGTACTCGTTAGGGGAGGGTTAAAGCAACAATAGACTGGAACTCCTTCCCAGGTGGTTGCTCCAACAATAACCCTTACTCACCGTCGTTCGGCGGGTCTTCCCTCAATCCTCTAGGCTCCACTGCTGGCCTCGGAGAGTATCCCAGTCGATCTCACAACCGGCCTTTAGATTATAAGATGAGTGAGAGCACAGATCGTTCCCTCAATCTGTGGCCCACCCCGACACCGAACTCTTACACAGCCTTCAAGGTCGCCAACTGGTTTTCTTGTGTCCAGTAACACTGCAGTGGTCAGGTGTAATTGTGGCAAGAGCAAATTCCAATAATGTGGTATCAGGCAGATCACTCAGCTTTACTTCGTTACACGGTCACAAGATAAATGGAGGGGATGATATCAAACACCAAAGAGTTTTGGTATTTTACTTAAAAGACAACGAGAAATATATATGCATCAATGTATCAGAATTAATATATGACAATTGTTCCATTCATAGCATAATATTCTAGAGCACACCGATATGGTAACATCGGCCGCGCCACGCGTCACCTGTCAGACTCAGCTGACCGGGACCCTCGCGATCGTGGGAACAGACTAGTACTTGTTTCTTATTCTGTCACGATCCCCGTTTATTTAACTTTTTCCAAAACACTATTCAACGTTCACATGGCTTACTTATGATTTCACTGGCCTCACGATCAACATCTTATTCACAATACTCTCACAGTGACTTTTCACTGTACCAAAAGATTACTCTATTCTTAATAATATTTACTGTGAATACACTCACTTGATCGCTGAACTTTTCTTTATATCTATACTTCCTCTTAAAGAGATATCACTGGCAAACACTTCACGTATATGATATTATTCAGCACACAATCATGTCATATATAAATCAGTAATCAAACTTCAGGCATATATATATCAATAGATCATAGAGATCAACACACAGGCATTTATATCGATAGATCATAGAGATCAATCCACAGGCATTTATATCAATAGATTATAGAGATCAATACACCAATATCTGGTTTACTACCAATATATATAATAATAATAATCACAGATCAATAATAATAGTCACAGTAAATTCTCTGATGAATCTTGGTGCTTGCACACACCCACACATAGATATATATGTAAACTGATACTGTGAGCGCTCTGGGCAGGCTCACCACACACTGTGCTCTCTGTGACTTAAACTCAGGTGAGACTTGCTCACGACATATAAAATATCCTGACAAGAATATATATAGCTAACTAAAGGGGAAATGGGAGGGTAACTGTAAACACCTACTTCACCTATCCTAGGATGACAGTTGGGTTGTAGCTCCTGGTCCAGGCTCTCGCCTCGTTCATCCAGAAACACAAGCCCCACGCCTTAGGATGTCGCGTCTCGCCGCTTCTGTACACAGCAGGTCCGTGCTCCTTCCTCTACAGTACGTCGCAGGGTTGAAGTCGGTCTCCTGGCCGTCAACTTTCCTCCCAACTACGGCAGCCAGCCTACGTCTCGGCGGTCGTCGTACGTTTCCCAATTAGTCCTTGTCACTGTACTCCCAGAGGAACTGCCTCTCACCACTACGAAGTCACGGTGAAGTTACCAGCCGTACCAGACGATGCTGCTTAAGCTTCACACGCACAGCACCCGACTTCAGAGCACTTGAAGCTCACAACACTGTCAATTCCCTCGTCGTCTAGATATATCGCTAGGTATTTGGGAAGACTTCTCGACGTGCTTGCATCCAACTGTTGACTCGTAGGGTTCCACGAAGGTGGGGTTACTGTCAAACTTGACAGGATCGTCGATCACACGTTCAACCTGGTTGACAAGGCTGTCAACCCGGTTCACTCACGGTGGGTGGCCCGGCCACTAAGCTGTCTCTTATACTGGTGAACCGCCAATGACGACACACGTCGATGCCCGGCCCACTTCTTGCAACGCACCTGTCCCCTGAGCACTTGTTGCTCAATATTCTGTCAATTCCTTATCTGAGCCACTTCTGGGTTGCAGGAAGACCTCACAGAGTGCGTGCCAACAACTGGAGACGCTTAAATCCACCGGAGTTCGGTAAATCCGTCACTCTGACAGGATGACCGATCGCGCGTCCTACCTCTCGGACGTGTCGTGAAAGACTGATGTCGCCTGGCGCCAACACGGGCGGACCCCCTATGCCTATGTGACGTCACTTTTCCCAAAGTTGGTTTTCATTGGCTCCCAGTGCCATGTCGCTGACGGTGACCAATCTGGCGCCACTGACGTCACACAGTTTTGGCGGGAGAACAGACTTGCCAGCGCCATATTGGCTCCCTAAAGGGCCTATCCCACAGGCCAAAATGTTCTATTTTGCAAATTTCTCGGCTCTTCGAGAATACTGTTCTCTCCCACATATGTTCAATTGTTGCCTGCAATGTAGAGAACGCTCGGGAATAGTGGACATGACTCTTACAGCAGGCGTGGGAGAATTAGAAGGGGGGGAACACCGTCAATATATATATATATATATATATATATATATATGAAACAGGAATTTCCTTAAGTACTTTCGTATATTAATACATCTTCAGAAGGAGTATTCACTCCTTCACTCCTTCTGAAGATGAATTAATATACGAAAGTACTTAAGGAAATTCCTGTTCATTTTTCCTCCGTGGTCTGACATTGTCACATTTTAAATCACGTGTTTAATTTCGTGATATACACACACACACACATATATATATATATATATATAATATATATATATATAATATATATATTATATATAATATATATATATATATATATATATATATGTGTGTGTGTGTGTGTGTGTGTGACGGTAACGTGTTGGAAATGGTGGTCGGCAGTCTTCCAAATAGCAGATGTCAATGCTGGGCCACATATATGTAAGTTATAAAAAAAGGAAAAAAAAGAGTGACTGCTTGTCTGATAATCTGTGGTAAGGTAAGGTAAGATACACGAAAACACAAATATAAAAAATGCACTTTACTTAATCTAGAAAACAAATAAAATAAAGACAATTCCTTGGCATTAAAAATAATGTAAAAGTAAAACACGTAAAAATATATATAACAAACTGAAAAGGGGGGAATGGTTACGTTAACAGGAATACAAAGATAAATGGTGCTGGGAATATATGCGCAAGCTATCAACCTCTATTTGATCACACAAGGTGAGTCAAGTAGGTGTTCACAGCAAGAGCACTAGATATATTCTGACTGGTAGGGCTGCCAGTGATCCCGACGTTGGCTTGCGAGGAATGTGATTGGCGTGGAGCTGGAGTGGTGTGTTGTTGAACGGCCAATGAGAATGCAGGACGGCCGCAAGTCGAGAGTTTGGCTGGGAGTAGCAGTTGGCGGGTCGACCAGGTGTGCAGGAGTGGGGGGAGGGGGAGTTGCAGGTGCGTGGCTGGTCTTGATATACGTTTAAGCCACTGTAAAACGTATCTTGCATATTACTGGGAACGTGACGATAAGAAGAAAGAGCAGGCTCAATCTCTGGGAAGAGATTATTGTCACAACTCTCCCCCGAAGCCTGCGGTTCTGGTGAAGTCACGTTCTCGGGAGGTAGAGTGGGAGGTGGAGCAGGCTCTACCTCAGTGATGCTGGAGAGGGCGTCTGATATGATGTAGTTAGACTTCTGGGTGTAGCAATCTCCAGGCTGAAATGACGCAGCTGTCAAGCCCATTATAGAAGTAGTCGATGGTTGAGTTGGGCTGGCTGTAGGAAGTGAAGATGGTTGTGGTCCATGTAGATGGTGGTGGACTGAGTACTTTGCTGGTATGGAGCAAAGTGTTGCCTGTTCAGGACGACGAGTAGCTCCTTGTTGCTCCTGGTGTCGTTTATGGTAGTTTGTACGTATAGTCTCTTCGCCTTGTTGTACCAGGTCACCCACATTGCCGGTACCACTGGCGTCGATATGGAGGATGGGAGACTTGGTGATATCTGGTGAGGCGAGAGATGTATTAGAATATGATATAGGAGCACAATTATTGTCTTGAAAATGATTGTGAAAGTCAGTAAGGATTTCCGAATTAGAAAGCGCTGTCTCAGTGTCAGTGTTTTCGGAAGGAGAAGCAGGGAAGGTCTCACTGTGGCTGTATGGACCTGTAAATGAGGTGAAGTTGGTTAACACAGTGGGAGGAACCCCATGATAGAGCTTGAGCAGATTGATGTGGCACAGCTGGGTCTTCCGCCGCCTATCGGGGGTCTCGAGAACGTAGTTGAAGTTGTTCCGGCACTCCTTAACACGGTAGGGTCCTGAGAACCTGTTCTGTAAAGGAGAACCTGGGATAGGGAAATAGGCAAGAACTAAGTCTCCCGGTTTAAACTTCCTTACTTGGCAGTGCTGGTCGTAACGAGTCTTCATCCTCTCTTGGGCTTTCTGTAGGTTGTTGCTAGCAAAGGAATGGACCCTCTCTAGAATGTGTCGGAGGTTTTGAAGATACTGGGGCACATTCTGATGCTCACTGAAGGTGGCATCACGTAGAGAATCCTTGAAAGCCTTGAGAGGTGTACGGCACTTACGTCCGTAGAGCATCTCATAAGGAGATACTCCTAGTGACTCGTTGGGAAGACTTCTGAAAATACACATGATGAGATCAAGTTGCCTATCCCAATCCTTTGAGGTCTCATTACAAAACTTTTTTAAGAGTGCCTTGATAGTCTGATGACTACGCTCGAGAGAACCCTGTGAAGCAGGATGATAGGGGCTGGACAGTACCTGTTTGATGTTGAACTCCTCCAGAGTCCGTTTGAAGAGATCACTGGTGAAGTTGGTGCCACAGTCGCTCTGAATCTCCCTCGGAAATCCATACTGGGTGAAGATTTTCAGTAGATTCTTCACCACTGTAGCAGCCGTAATATTTTTCACTGGAACTGCTATCGGGAATCTGGTGGTAGGACACAGGATGGTTAAGATATAGGCGTTGCCTGCACTGGTCCGAGGCAAAGGACCAACACAGTCAATAATAAGTCTGTGGAACGGTTCCTCAGGCACCTGGATGGGTATCAGTGGTGCTCTGGGAATGGAAACGTTCGGTTTCCCGGCTAACTGACACACGTGGCACAGTTTGACATGATTCTTGACATCGTTAACCATACCTGGCCAGTAGTAGTCTTGTCGAATTCCATGGTAAGTCTTGTTGAACCCGTAGTGTGACAGTGCTCCGTGGGCCGCAGGCTGGTAGGAATCACTAGTTGTTCAACGTCTGCCCAATCGTCCTCGTCCTTCAGTTTACTGGGTCTATACCTGCGATAGAGTAATTCGTTCTCCATAAAGAACCCAGGAACACTGTCGGATTGGGTCTCAGCCTGAAAGAATAATGGTGTCAAGGTAAGATCATCTCTCTGTAACTTACGGAACTCCAAAGCGGTCAGATTTGGGGGTAGTTTCGAAGGGTCTTGAGGGACAGCGGTAGCAGTAGAGTCAGCTGGCTGTGGTCGTGCAGCTTGAGCACGGGTGGTCACCATAACAGGAGGAGAAACTTCATCACTCTCTTGAACCTTTGCTGGAACATGCTTAAAAATCGGGTTATCCAACACAGAGTTGCTCACCTGGGATATGTCCTTGACGATCAAGTTGGTCGGTTGTTGGTCTTCTGCCAAGTCGTTGCCTAGGAGAAGTTGCACTCCAGGCATGGGAAAAGGCTTTTCCCTGACGGCGACTTGGACTTCACCGGTCACGAAGGGACAATCCAGGTGGACTCTGGCAAGAGGATAAGGAGTAGTAGCAGTAAGGTCAGTGATGAAGACAGTCTCTCCTGTGTAGGCGACGTTGGGCACAGCTGATTTCAAGACGATCGATTGTAGAGCCGCTGTGTCCCTCAAGATCTTAAGTCCGAAACGTCCCTCTGAATCTGAACCGTGGGTAGAGATAGTTCCTGGATATAGATGTTTGCTAAAGAGAGAGAGATCATTAACATGAACACCAACATTCATTACAGGCTTACCGGACTTAGGGGGAGTAGGTTTAGGCTTAGTGGGTTCTGTGTTACCTTTAGATTGGGACTTACCACATTTTTCTATGGTATGTCCATAGAGTCGACAATACCTGCAGTACAGTTGAGAGGTACCTTGATCTGGGCTCGCTTTCTCGTAACTGTACCAAGACTTCTTACTGGTAGGTTCTGGTGTCAGCCGGTGGATGAGGCTGTAAGTGTCAGCTGACTTCGCGCATTTCACCAAATCGGTCTCTTCTTTGTCTGCTAAGTATAGGCGGACAGGAGGAGGTACACGTCTCAAAAATTCTTCAACCAGTATGAGGTTGACAAGCTCTGGAAAAGTAGAGACATGTGCTGCCTCCAGCCATTTCATGAAATATCTCCGTTTGGTGTTAGCAAATTCTAAGAAGGTGGTGGTACTTGCCTTGACGTAGTCACGGAACTTTCGTCGATAGCTTTCGGTGGAGAGAAGGTAGGCGTCCAACACAGCTTGCTTCAAGGTGGTGTAGTCGTTTTCCGATGCCAAAGTGCTGAGTGTGACGGCTGCTCTACCTGTTAAATGTACTCGGAGAAGGGTAGCCCATTGGTCGTCAGGCCAACTAAGTTGATTAGCAAGGGTCTCAAAAGTTGTGAAGAACACATCAACCTCCGTTTCTATGAACGGGGGCATTAACTTACTTGCATGGGAGACATTGAAACTTGGAGGAAGACTAGCTGCTGCTTGTTGGAGTCGAGCTTGGTGTGTAGCGTCCATCGCGAGTTCTCTGCTATGATAGTCTAGAACCGAGTCTGCTTGCCGTTTGTCGTGGTCGCGTTGCATCTCTAGTTGTTGTCGTTTTACTTCAAGTTGTAATTTTTCACGCTCTTTGAGTAAGGCCAACTCACGTTCACTTTCTTCTTTCTTCAGTGCGGCCTCTTCTTTCTTAAGTGCGGCCTCTCTCTTGCTGTCCTTTGAGGAGTAGGGCCTCCTTTCACTTTCTTCTCTCCGGATGGCAGCTGCTTCCTTGGCCAGGGCTGCCTCACGCTCCTTGAGGCGGATTTCTCTTTCTTGTTCTTCCCTTCTGATTGCAGCTTCACGCTCTGTTCTTCCTTTCTGATGGCAGCTTCACGCTCTCTGATTGCAGCTGCTTCCTGTTGTTGCTCCCGCTCGATCTTAGCAAGTTCTAGCTTGAGCTTTATTGCTGTCAAATCATGCTTATCTGAAATGGTATATTGTTCGTGAGTATCAGAATCTATCTTCCCTTCATCCAAAAGATAATCTAAAATTATATTATGTATGGCATACTTGTTGGCGTCAGGGGGAACTTCTAATTGATACTCATGTGCAAGAGTTCTCAATTCGACCCTCTTAGCATGACGTAATTTCTCTATTTCACCTTCTGGATCTGCCTTGAAAGTTTGGATACGAAACATGGTAAATAAATGAGACACGAATATACTGTGAGAATATGGTGAATGTCAGAAACAGGAAACGTGGCAACTGATACCTATCCTGTGGAATTATTAATAATTAAAGTTAATTCAAGATGGTAAATGATTAAGGTCGCAGGAAATCTTGTACCTGGTACTCACTGTGGGAGGATAAAGGCAAGAAAATCCTACTAATTAGTTGAAACTGAGTTTCAAAAGACAAGTGAAACACTAAATGGTTCCTAAGGAAATGAGGTAGTCCAAAAATGTAGTCATACCTTGCCGAGTCACTATAGAACATAAGCAAGGTACCCACTGAAATTGAATATGGTACTTACAGAATTAGCGAACTTCGTGCTCAAAAGAAAGAAAGCTAATTCCCTACCTTGAGTAAATACCATCAATTCTGACCAACGAGTAGGGGTGCGAGTGTCAACTGGTGACGAGAACTATCGGCGAGGTCCCAGTTCGCCAATAATAGTCCGTGCTAGAGGAACTTTGGCCCTCTTTTTCCTCCTAGAGTCGGATTGCAGAAATTAGGTGCTATTGACCCGGAGACAGACCACAGTACCAGGGTACCTATGTGATAATCTGTCAAAAATGTGAGAAATATCTGAGGGACAAAAGATGTTAAACACGGGTAATAACACGGAAGGGGGAGACGACCAATTAAGAGTATGACTGCGGCCTACAGTCACCACGTAATCCAAAGTTGTCTCACACTCACCATATGCTACTCCCGTAATGCACAATATACACAGCACCATATAATAATAAATGATTAATGTAAATATTGAAAGCAAGGGAATGAAAGCCAAGTACGCTTACCACAATTACCAATACCTGAGTGAAGCTCCTAGGACAGGCCCCCAATTATATGTGACGGTAACGTGTTGGAAATGGTGGTCGGCAGTCTTCCAAATAGCAGATGTCAATGCTGGGCCACATATATGTAAGTTATAAAAAAAGGAAAAAAAAAGAGTGACTGCTTGTCTGATAATCTGTGGTAAGGTAAGGTAAGATACACGAAAACACAAATATAAAAAATGCACTTTACTTAATCTAGAAAACAAAATAAAATAAAGACAATTCCTTGGCATTTAAAATAATGTAAAAGTAAAACACGTAAAAATATATATAACAAACTGAAAAGGGGGGAACTGGTTACGTTAACAGGAATACAAAGATAAATGGTGCTGGGAATATATGCGCAAGCTATCAACCTCTATTTGATCACACAAGGTGAGTCAAGTAGGTGTTCACAGCAAGAGCACTAGATATATTCTGACTGGTAGGGCTGCCAGTGATCCCGACGTTGGCTTGCGAGGAATGTGATTGGCGTGGAGCTGGAGTGGTGTGTTGACGAACGGCCAATGAGAATGCAGGACGGCCGCAAGTCGGTAGTTTGGCTGGGAGTAGCAGTTGGCGGGTCGACCAGGTGTGCAGGAGTGGGGGGAGGGGGAGTTTGCAGGTGCGTGGCTGGTCTTGATATACGTTTAAGCCACTGTAAAACGTATCTTGCATATTACTGGGAACGTGACGATAAGAAGAAAGAGCAGGCTCAATCTCTGGGAAGAGATTATTGTCACAATATATATATATATTATATATATATATATATATATATATATATATATATATATATATATATATATATATATATATATATATATATATATAACAGCCACTTAACTCCTTAGATGCTCATCCTCCATGAGTCTACCAGATACTGACTAAATTCTCAGGCAGAGAGTCGCTTCTCGCTTCCTCACAACATATTGAATGATAATTTTTATTAATATTAATTTTACTTAAATGGAGCCATATAATGGGAATAAGGTAATCATTAATTAACTAAATTAAAGAATGATCAGATTTATATGCATAAACAGAGGTAATGTAGTTTAATATAATACAGTTATATGTTTATAAAAATAAAGAGGAAATTGCTGGCAACTGCCAAACATAGCAGGAAGTAAATGATGACCAGACCACACACTAGAAGGTGAAGGGACGACGACGTTTCGGTCCGTCCTGGACCATTCTCAAGTCCATTGTGATGAGGAAGTAGAGACAGGCAATAAATAGGCAAGAGAGAGCTGAGGAGCAATGTAAGGTGTAGTAGAGGGGATAGTAATAATAATAAGAGCTGCAGAGGGCCTATTGGCCCACACGAGGCAGCTTCTATTATAACCACCGAATGAGAAGGAGATAGGAATAAGAAGAGGATAGCAAGGGAGCATAGGAGAAGACAATGAACAGAAAAAGGGAGAAGAAAGAAAGAAAAGGAAATAGAAAGAAAGATAAATGGAAGGGGTTTCTTGCTTTCAGCCTGGCTTTCATCTAATCCAGGCTGAAAGTCTCCAATGGAAAGGCATACGCCAATACGATTGGTTCCAATGCCGTCGCAGGAACTATAATTATAATACTATAATTATTATTATAATAATTGTAATAATAATAAGAAAAATATTTCCTATGCCGGTCTACGTTTTGTAAAACTGGTAGGCCGTAGACCAGCTTGGGAAAAAAGCAAAATTGCTGGTCTATACATCGTAAAACCGGGAATGCGTAGACCGGCATTGGGAAAAAAATCATAAAACCGGGTGGTGCATAGACCGGCAAGGGAAAAAAAACAAAATTGCTGGTCTACGCTTCGTAAAACCAGGGGTGTGTAGACCGGCATTGGGGAAAAAAATTGTAAAACCTGGGGATGATTAACCGGAATGGGAAAAACATTTGTACAACCGGGGGTGCGTAGACTGGTATGGGAAAAAAAAATGCCGGTCTACGCTACATAAAACCGGCGGCGTAGAATGGCATGGGGCAAAACCAAAATGGGCCGGTCTACCCTTCGTAAAACTGGTAGGGCGTATAGACTGGCATGGGAAAAAAACAAAATTGCCGGTCTACGCTTCGTAAAACCAGTAGGGCATAGGCCGGCATGGGGAAAACCAAAATTGCCGTTCAATGCTTTGTAAAAACAGTAGGGCATAGACCGGCATGGGATTAAAACAAATTGCCAGTCAACACT
>WNGS01006055.1:5459-17850 GCA_020271785.1 Procambarus virginalis | reverse complement strand
ATAATTGAAAGAAAGTAATGATCATTTGAATAGCAAAGTTTTAAGTCTTGAGGGTTTAGTGAAAGACTTGCGCAAGGAAAAGAGTCAATTGGAAACAAATTGCAAGCCATGGAAGAAGAAGAAAATATACTCTTAAAAATAGCTTTAAGTAGAAGAAGTTAGAGCAAATTTAAACATAAATGATTACAATAGGCTAGGCAAGGAAATTCAAGAGGAGAAAACAGCTTTTGTCAGCACAGATGGAGGAAGTTACACAGGGAAATAGAACAGTGCAAGAAAGATATGCAACTCACTTATGCGCAAGTGGCAAGGAGAGGAAAAAATGGAAGCAGCAGTAAAGGAAGCCCAACACTGCAGCAACCAAGATATAGAGGCACAATGAGCAGGGTATAATACTGAATCACCCTAACCAAAAAAGACCATCAAAAAGATGGGTGAGCCAAAAGATACAAATAGAAAAGTAAACAAAGTATACAAAATGAAACATTGAACTCCTAAGACGAATGAAGCACCCAGCCAATTAGTGGTAATGTGTTTGTTCACTTAGGCAAACCTTGGGACTGCATACCTTCTTCAATCTGCTAGCCATGACCCGTCAAACAAGGGAGGGGTCAAAGGAGAGGGTCCAAGGAGACACCAAGAACCCACCAGAATGAGGCATTTCATTATAATCAACACACGTTTACTGCGAGGGCTCCATGCTGCCTCTTGAGCTATGTCACCATAGAGAACAAAACAAAAGGGCACTCACAGGGGTTACCTGGTGAAGGTGGAGGAAAGCTGTAAAAAGTAACCCCGAAGGAAACGGGGAGTTAGCAAAAAATTAACCTCAACAAAAAATCACACAAACCCAGTGCAGACCAAGAATATTTACTAGGGAATGAGCCACCAGCACTTTCTTGGACCTTCAAACCCCCGAGACCAATAACCGTCAAAAAACACATTCGAAAAATCCACAAGAACCACAAACTTACAAACATCGTGGGCAGGTTAAACATGATGACAGTACAGACAACTTGAGACACAGGCTCGTCTGTAATGTACACGGAATGTAATGTCTGTAATGTATGTCTGTCATTAAAAGTCATTAAAGTTAAAGTCATTAAGTCATTAAAGTCTGTAATGTAACACAGGAACAAGGAACCCGATATACGGACGACAAACAGAGCATCTCCCTGTGTAACGGCTGGAGGTACTGTAATGTCAAACCGCGACAACCGAACACATGATGTACCTCCCAGCAAATAGACCAAGCATCAGTTACCAAAAGACCCCTCCAGAGACCAGCGTCTCATTCTTAGTCAGAAGGGAAGGAGAGGGCAGAAAGTGAAGAAACAACCCCCTAGGAACAAAACAACAAACTCCTGCTTCCAGAGGACTGTGAAGCTCCCAACCTGGCAACCGAAGGTGAAGGGCCAACATAAACATAAACAAAGATTAAGAAACAATCTCTGACAAAAGGGGCAACAAAACACCAAGGAGAGAAAAACCAAAAGACTTGGGAGGAGCATGAGTAGATCAGGAGTGAAAAAATACCTGAGACAACTTGTAATTACCTAAGTATAGTTACAGGTTGGGGCTACTGTTAAGACCACCACATATACAGGTTGGGTGCTACTGTTAAGACCACACATACACCAGTATGATCATACTGTGGCTGGTGTTAATGAGCTCATACTGTATAGTGATATCCAGGTCGATTAGCCTAGTAACACAATATTATTTTTCTATATAATCTTTTTTTGAAATACTCTAGTGTATTATGCATTGCCTTCGTATGTTTAATCACCGTGCTGCGCCGAGTTTATTGTGAAATTCCCCGTGTGCATGAAATAAAGTGTTCTCCAAAAATTTTTTCTTCGTAAAATGACAAATTCCCTTCCCTGAACATGTCTATGTAAAATAAATACCAAATTCCACTTACTTTGGCTGTGGGGACGTGACAAGGTGCGCTGTGACGTCATCAGGGCCTGGTCTCCCGTGTATGAATCGCCCAGATACGGTCGGCGGGCCATTCAAGCACCGGCTGTTGCCACAAATATATTTTCAATTATTTGTTCTATGTATTTCCAATGGGTTTTATTTGATTTTTTTTATCGTATATGATGCATATTGTGTCCTTTACAGTATGTATACAGTAGAACGTCCATAATGTTCATGGAACTGTGATACATGTGTCAGTAATGTTACCTGCTTGATACCTGCTTGATGGGGTCTGGAGTTCTTCTACTCCCCAAACCTGGCCCGAGGCCAGGCTCGACTTGTGAGAGTTTGGCTTGGACATTAGGACCTAGCTTGGACATTAGGACCTAGCTTGGGGCTAGGTTTTGGCCTATGGTCCCCAGTAGGCTTACAATGACCCATAAGGCCTGACATGCATTAATTGGGAGGAGCTTTCCAGGTAGCTTGCTAAAGAGCCACCAAGGACCCATCAGGAAAACGGTTTTTAATTACATTCGACGCTGGTTTTTGCCTTGCTTATTACAATACCTTATTATCACTTACATTTATTCTAAATTATTTGGATATCATATTATGCACATAAACTGATATTGTGCTTCAGTTGAAAATTTGTATATATGTTTTCATCTCATTGTGCTAAACTTTGTTTTTGAATGTGACCGAATATCAATTTCAGTTAGACAAAGGATGTGTAATATCATAGCCTAATATATTGATGGGCAACATTTATTTGAACCTTAACATGAATGTATTTTACAGGTGTTTAGGTCACGTACACGTCATTCCGTCCTGTTGAATAATTATGGGCATTTGACAGTACGTCTGAGCTCGGCTAACAGCTATAGTTATGCAAAGAGGGACGTTTCATTCAGAGATTACTGCAATCACCACCTTCATCCTCAGCTACTTTCTACTCTTGGCAATGGTGAGAATGAGAAATTGTATTATATCTTTATGCTAGCATTGTCATGTAAAAAATCAGCCTTGCCTTTTTTTCTTGTCCCAGCCTAACTCATTGGAAAATGAATTATTTGAATATTTATTGTATAGTATTCAGAATCTTGCCAAATGTTATAATTATTTGATTCAAATTTTAAGAAACACTAGATATGGGGGTACTCAGCGGTGACTGGGTCTGTCTCCTGTCCACTTTCTCTCCATCCCATCTTCCCACTCTCCCTCTCTCTATCACTCCCTCTCTTTCTCCCATTCTCCTTCCCTCCCATCAACAACATTCTGGTCCATATTAGACCACGATCAAGTTGTGTCCAGTCATTACATGACTTGATAATGGTCCGGGACAGACTAAAACATCACCATTTCTTAATTTTCTGAAGTGTGGTTTGGATTCTCTTTCCCTTTCCCACTCCCATTCTCTCTCTTCCTTCCCCACTCCTATTTTCTCTCTCCCCCTTCCCCACTCCCATTCTCTCTCTCCTTCCCAACTTCTATTCTCTCTCTCCCCCTTCCCCAGTCCTCTTCTCTCTCTCCCTTCCCCCAATCCTCTTCTCTCTCTCCCTTCCCCCCAATCCCATTCTCTCTCCTTCATCACTCCCATTCTCTTCCTCCCTCCCTTCCATTCTCTCTCCCTCTCTCCCTCCCTCCCTTCCATTCTCTCTCCCTCCCTCCCTTCCATTCTCTCTCTCCCTCCCTCCCTTCCATTCTCTCTCAGAAAACTTAGTATACACACACCAAGCAATTGCATGACGTTACCAAATTATTTTTATTACAGTATTGTTACTTTGATGTAACATTGCAACAATGTTGTGGTTACATTGTGTGATGAACAGTTAAAAATCTATTGAGAAAACCAGCACTAAATGTAATTAAATGCCTCTTTCTGGTAGAGCCTCAGTGGTTCCCAGAAACTGTCTTGCTGAGGTGGCTTCCAGCTAATGAATTACATCAGTCATTGAACTCCTATTTGGTATTCTAGGGACTAGAGCCAGAACCTGGCCCCCCCCCTCACAGAAGCAGACAGAGCAGGAGGATTATTACGATCACCCACACTGAGAAAGTATGCAGAAAGTAAGCAAAGAAATACAACTGCATAATTCATAAAAAAGAAGCACCTAAACCACCAATTACTCGACAAATGATTTATTCAAAACGAACGGTTCACTCAAAACTGGCTCAAATTCCCTAGTGTAAATGACTGCTAACAGGTGGTGCCCTAGGAGCCCCACTGTTCTGCTTCAAGCAGAAGCCAGTCCAGATCTGATAGTCATGAACCAGCACACTTGGTATAGGAGGAGGGAATTGGGGATCCCCTGAGACTACCAGTTAGAGGAATTTTACCTGAATTTACTTGAGAGCCACTAACACACAAGTGGCCTTGATGAAGACAGGAAGCCAGCAACTTGTCAGAGGTTCCTCATTTAACCTGATGATTTCTTCAAGCTGGATTTAAAGGTTCAACAGAGTTTTGGCATTTACAGCTTGGTGGGTAGGCAGTTCCATGGGTTTATAACTCTGTGGATGAAAAAGCATCTCCTGATTTCCAGTCCTACATTGTGGCTTCTTGAGCTTCAAATCATTGCTCGTTGTTTGTGTTACAATTGACCTATTGAAGAAGTTGTCTTGATCAACATCCTCCAAATTGTTCAGTAATTTAAAAGTTTTGTTGAGATTGCCCTTACATGTCTGGTTTGCAGTGTTGTCAGCCCTGTGGCCCTCAACTGTTCTTGGTATGAAAGTTGACTTAGTTTAGGAATGATTTTTGTTGCCCAGAATTGAACCTTCTCCAAAGAAGCTATATCTTTATGAAGATATAAAGATGAAGAAAATCTTCGAGGAGGATTTACTGGGTGCAAATCCTTAACTGTAGCCTCTGTTTAACCCAACAGTAAAATGGGTACCTGGTTGTTAAACAATTTGGCGGGGTCATATTCCGGAGAACATAGGATTAAGGACCTGCCTGAAACGCTACACATGCTAGTGGCTGTACAAGAATGTAAGAACTCTTGTATATATAAATAAGTAAAAAAAAAAAAGATGGTCTCCATGCTTGGAAACAGTAATCCAAGTGGGGGCACACCATAGCCTCTATGCTGCTGCTCCCACTTGATGTGCAACTTTCAGTGAATGATGGATTGTGACTCCAAGGTTTTCTGAGGGGAGCCCCTATGGCTCCCTGGAGCTTATCGGGCTAATGTATGTTATATTAGACCGGAACATTAGCTATGGAGTTCAGACCTACCAGGGACAAGCACCAGAACCTGGCCCCTTCAGAGAGGTTTCAGGGAGCAATGGCCCTGGAAAACCCCCCTGTGATTGGAGGTTTTCCTTATCTGCCATTGACCGGGATTAGGCACCCAGAAAGATAGGCATAGTAAAACAAACCCCTCATGGTAAGAAACTAACAACAAAAACCGAGCAGAGAGGTAGCAAACGTAACACACTACTGCTGCTCCGCTTCTCCGCGCAGCCCTCCCCTGCCCGAGAGGGAGGGGTGGCGGAGCTCACCGCGCCAGCTGCAAAGCACTCCAGTTCGTAAGCTAATGTCAACTGGGTCAGACGCTTCTCTGGCCTCAGTTTACTAGGTGGTGTTTTCCTTCGTGGTGCTCACTGCTGTGTTTTTGTGATGTGTGGTGGCCAGGTGTTTCTCATCAGTACCGGGGCTGCATGCGCTTAAGGGCTTCCTTTCCTAAGCGCCCTGTGAGTACTGCCCCTGCATGACAGGGTAATCTTCCCTGGGGAGTTTGGGAACCATTCCCGTAGAGGTTCTTGCTGCTCTGCATTTGCCTTGCCCTTGCGGCCAGCTGGGGCTTGGGGCCCTTGTTTGACCTTGGGTAGGGACTGGTATTGTGCTGGTTAGGGCGTCAAGGTGTTGTGCGACCTGCCACCTAAGCGATGACTGGTTCCTGTTGCCTCTGGGGGCGGTGTACTTTTGCGGGGGTTTTCTTTTGTTTTTTTCATTTGCCTGGTGGGGTCTGCCTAGTGTGGCTATAGTTCCACTGGTAGTGCTTGGTGGCCCTCTGCTAGGCCCCCATGATTGTACCCATCACAGCGGTTTTCAGCATTGTCCTCTACCCCTTGTTAGTTTTGGGTTTTAACCGGTTAGCAACACCTTGCCTGGGCTTCCCGTAGTTGTTACCCTACAGGCCCTGGAAAACCCTGTCGGGGCTCGATGGACCATTGAATGTGTCTTCCAGGTTCCAACCCGTCTTGTGCGGGTTCGTTGGTTGCTGTGCTCTTGTCTCCGGGTGACAGTCGCCACTTGTACCTCCGTCATGTTGCCTGTTGGCTCACTGATAGGGGTGTAATAGGGGAATGTGGTTCGAGAAATTAGTAATAGAGAAAGTGAATACTATTGCAAGTCGGAAATAAAGCAGAAAATCCCTTATTGTGATACAGGCGAATTAATATATCAGTGTTATAACCCAAGTAACTGGCAACTGGAGGCCTCCAGCCGCGGCCTGGGACAACACCGTGTCAACTGTACAGCCTCTGGGACCCTCACCCTCGACCGTGCGATAAGTACTGACCATACTGTAGAACAAATAAACATATATATTATTACAAATATACGGTATACATATAATATTATAAATATATAGATATATACAACAAAACAAGGCAAAATGGGAGTAAATAAACAAATTTGTGGCCACTGTAACAACTCCTTAAAGTCGAAGGCAACGGGAATTGAATGTTATATCTGTAAGAATAGATTTCATTCGGCTTGTACAGGCGTGAGTAACACCACAGCACTGAGAGCTGGCCACTTGCTCTGGGTGTGTAAAAATGACCTGCCAGCTTGGAATATCCTAAAAAACCTTCTAGATAACATGACGCATGAACGGAAAACATCGTTCATTGAAAGCCTACCAGCCATCCAGGGAGAGTGGGAAAGGAACAACAACAATTCTACTATACCAGGGGCGGAGGCTATAGTCAGGGATGAAACTGAGGCTGAAACTCAGGAAGTTGTAAACTGACTCAGTAGGCCCGGATGTAGATGACAGTAAACTAGAAAGTGTAACTGACAGCACTGACAGCTCGATAGGTACAGACACTACGACGGTTCCCGATAGAGAGAGTCAGAACAGAAGGACAGACTTATGCAAATTTTATGCAAAGGGCATATGCAGACATAAATATGCTGGTAATAAGAAAGGATTAGAATGCAGTTACCAACATCCCAAAAAATGTTTAAATATGCTTAGGAAAGGTGAGTGTCGATTTGGATCAATATGTAGGTTTTTCCATCCTGACATGTGCCAAACCTCACTGGAGGACAGAAAATGCTATGACCTCAGCTGCCCATACTTTCACGTGAAAGGCACGGAACGCTACATAAAGAGTGGCAAGCAGGATAATGAATTTGGAGGAAACTCGATAAATTTTTTATACCAAACCGAAAGAGAATTCAAAAGGAGGAGCATGGAGAATGTATGGAACTGGATGCCAGATCCACTTGCATTCCAGAAATACAGATACAATTACACACCTCTGTGTAATTGATATGTGTAATTGTACAAAATGAAATCTTCAGGGAACCAGATACAATAAGAATTCCAGAGAACAACATAGAGCACAAAGAGGTGTCTAGAGATGAAGTGGAAAAAATGCTCAAGGAGCTAAATAAGAACAAAGCAGTTGGTCCAGATGGAGTTTCGCCATGGGTTCTGAGAGAATGTGCACCTGAGCTCAGCATTCCTCTTCAACTGATTTTTCAGGCATCCCTGTTTACAGGAGTTGTAGCTGATGTGTGGAAAAAGGCTAACATAGTTCCAATCTACAAAAGTGGAAGCAGGGAAGACCCCCTTAACTATAGACCGGTATCATTGACAAGTGTAATAGTCAAAATATTGGAAAAAATAATTAAAACTAAATGGGTAGAACACCTGGAGAGAAATGATATAATATCAGACAGACAGTATGGTTTTCGATCGGGAAGATCCTGTGTATCGAATTTACTCAGTTTCTATGACCGAGCAACAGAGATATTACAGGAAAGAGATGGTTGGGTTGACTGCATCTATCTGGACCTAAAAAAGGCTTTCGACAGAGTTCCACATAAGAGGTTGTTCTGGAAACTGGAAAATATTGGAGGGGTGACAGGTAAGCTTCTAACATGGATGAAAAATTTTCTGACTGATAGAAAAATGAGGGCAGTGATCAGAGGCAATGTATCGGACTGGAGAAATGTCACAAGCGGAGTACCACAGGGTTCAGTTCTTGCACCAGTGATGTTTATTGTCTACATAAATGATCTACCAGTTGGTATACAGAATTATATGAACATGTTTGCTGATGATGCTAAGATAATAGGAAGGATAAGAAACTTAGATGATTGTCATGCCCTTCAAGATAACCTGGACAAAATAAGTACATGGAGCGCCACTTGGCAAATGGAATTCAATGTTAATAAATGCCATGTTATGGAATGTGGAATAGGAGAACATAGACCCCACACAACCTATATATTATGTGAGAAATCTTTAAAGAATTCTGATAAAGAAAGAGATCTAGGGGTGGTTCTAGATAGAAAACTATCACCTGAGGACCACATAAAGAATATTGTGCGAGGAGCCTATGCCACGCTTTCCAACTTCAGAATTGCGTTTAAATACATGGATGGCGATATACTAAAGAAATTGTTCACGACTTTTGTTAGGCCAAAGCTAGAATATGCAGCGGTTGTGTGGTGCCCATATCTTAAGAAGCACATCAACAAACTGGAAAAGGTGCAAAGACATGCTACTAAGTGGCTCCCAGAACTGAAGGGCAAGAGCTACGAGGAGAGGTTAGAGGCATTAAATATGCCAAAACTAGAAGACAGAAGAAAAAGAGGTGATATGATCACTACATACAAAATAGTAACAGGAATTGATAAAATCGATAGGGAAGATTTCCTGAGACCTGGAACTTTAAGAACAAGAGGTCATAGATATAAACTAGCTAAACACAGATGCCGAAGAAATATAAGAAAATTCACTTTCGCAAACAGAGTGGTAGACGGTTGGAACAAGTTAGGGGAGAAGGTGGTGGAGGCCAAGACCGTCAGTAGTTTCAAAGCGTTATATGACAAAGAGTGCTGGGAAGACGGGACACCACGAGCGTAGCTCTCATCCTGTAACTACACTTAGGTAATTACACTTAGGTAATTACACCGAACTACAACTACGACAGGCAACTGCCCTACAACAATCGGCTCTGGTCAGAACAAACTCAATATGTCCACGCATAATGGGCTTGCCGAAAAAGTCTCCCAGTCAAATTATCACTAATAGAGTAACCTCATTCATCTTTGCCAACATACAAGGACTGAAAACAAGAACAAACAACAAAGTACTATACAGTTCATAAATGGCCTCCTCACGGAGTCAAATGCAGTAATTGGAGCTTTCACAGAAACCCATGCAGGGGAATTCTTAGACAGTGAGATCTGGATTCCAGGATATAACCTATACAGGTGTGATAGGAAAATTAGGTCACATGGAGGAGTGGGTCTGTATATTAGGGAAGACCTTGTATGCTCGGAGCTCCTTAACGTTACAAATGAGGTGGTAGAGGTACTGGAATTAAAAATAGAGAAAATAAATTTAGTGATTATTCTAATATACAAACCGCCAGATGCAACGGCTGAGGAATTCACAGAACAGATAAACAAAATAGAGAATAGCCTTGATAATTTGGAGAACCCGATACCTGATATTATCTTCCTAGGTGACTTCAACTTGCCTAGTCTCAGGTGGAAAATAGCAAACAATATTATTATACCAGGAAATCTATCAGGACCTAACCAACCACAGATTAGAGAACTACTTAGATTCTGTGACAAATTTTCACTCAATCAGCAGATATCAGAGCCAACGAGAAATGAAAATATTCTAGACCTGGTCTTTACGAACAATGAAGACATTATCAGAGACATTACGATATCAGATACAGTACCACATATTCAGATCACAAGCTCATTGAAGTGCAAACGACCATCGATACTCAGAATAGACCTAAAACGTTGATAAAGCAAGAGGGGCTATTCAGTAAATTAAATTTTAATAATAAAAGGATAGACTGGGAGATAATAAACAGGGAACTTACAGACATTCCATGGGAAACTGTTTTAAGTAATACAAGTCCTACAGAAGGAATAGAAAAACTGACTTCGAAAGCGTATCAAGTCTGTCTGAAACATGTTCCTTTGAGGAAAGCCAGAATGAGATCCAACGTAGAAAGACAACGCAGACGACACTATAAACGCAGGAAAAAAATAAAGAACTGCTTATGCAGACACGAATTTCCCGTCAAAGAAGGAATAATTTAAATAGGGAGATTGAAGAAATCGAGCGGAAATTGAAACACGCATATGAAACTGAAGAGAGGCAGTTAGAACAGAAAGCAATTCAGGAAATAAAGAAAAATCCAAAATATTTCTTCACATATGTGAAATCAAAAGCAAAAACCACTGCCAGTATTGGACCTATTCGTACAAGTGAAGGTTCATACACGGAGGATGACAAAGAAATTAGTGAAATCCTAAAAAAGCAGTATGAGGACATGTTTAGCACTCCAATAAACAACATGAAAGTGGAAGATCCAGACAATTTCTTTATGCGTGATATTCAAACCCCTGTAAATATAGCTGATATCAACACGAGCGCACTAAACTTTGAAAGAGAAATTGAAAACATGCCCATGCACTCAGCCCCAGGTCCAGACTCATGGAATTCAATATTTATAAAGAAATGCAAAGTGCCGGTAGCACAGGCACTCAGTATAGTGTGGAGGAAGAGCTTGGACATGGGGGAGATACCAGATGCACTTAAAGTAGCAGACATAGCCCCTCTACACAAGGGAGGGAGCAAAGCATTGGCAAAGAATTATAGACCAGTTGCACTAACATCGCACATAATAAAAGTATTTGAGAGAGTGATTAGGAGTCAGGTCACCAATTTCATGGAGACCAATGACCTTCACAACCCAGGCCAACATGGATTTCGAGCGGGAAGATCGTGCCTCTCACAGCTACTTGAGCACTACGACAAAGTCACTGAGGCATTAGAAGAAAAACAGAATGCTGATGTGATATACACGGACTTCGCAAAGGCTTTCGATAAATGTGACCATGGCGTGATAGCACACAAAATGAAGTCAATGGGAATAACCGGTAAAGTAGGACGCTGGATACTCAGTTTTCTGTCAAACAGGACTCAGCGAGTAACGGTCAACCATATAAAATCTAGTCCAAGTGCAGTTAAAAGCTCTGTACCTCAGGGTACAGTCCTTGCACCGCTGCTTTTCCTTATTCTCATATCAGATATAGACAAAAATACAAGTCACAGCTTCGTATCATCCTTTGCAGATGACACAAAAATCAGTATGAAAATTACCTCGGCTGAAGACATTGAAAAACTTCAAGCTGATATTAATAAAGTTTTCGACTGGGCATCAGAAAATAACATGATGTTTAACAGTGATAAATTCCAGGTACTCAGGTACGGTAAAAATGAGGACCTTAAACATAATACAGGGTACAAAACACAATCAAATGTACCCATAGTAGGAAAACAGCATGTAAAGGATTTGGGAATAATGATGTCTGACGACCTAACGTTTAGGGAGCATAACCAAGCAAATATTGCGACAGCCAGAAAAATGATAGGATGGATTACGAGAACTTTCAAATCCAGGGATCCCATCACAATGGTTGTACTCTTCAAGTCACTTGTGTTGTCCCGTCTTGAGTACTGCTCAGTACTCACTTCCCCCTTCAGAGCAGGAGAGATTGCTGAAATAGAGGGAATACAGAGAACATATACGGCACGCATAGACGCGATAAAGCACCTAAATTATTGGGATCGTCTCAAAGCTCTCCAAATGTACTCACTAGAAAGAAGACGAGAGAGATATCAAATAATATACACCTGGAAGATACTGGAGGGCCAGGTACCAAATCTACACAGTAAAATAACAACGTACTGGAGTGAACGATATGGAAGAAAATGCAGAATAGAACCAGTGAAGAGCAGGGGTGCCATAGGCACAATCAGAGAACACGTCATCCCAGCAAGCATAAGAAATATTGCCGGAACAACCGTGGACATCTTCAAGAGGAAACTAGATTTATTCCTCCAAGGAGTTCCGGACCAGCCGGGCTGTGGTGGGTATGTGGGCCTGCGGGCCGCTCCAAGCAACAGCCTAGTGGACCAAACTCTCACAAGTCAAGCCTGGCCTCGGGCCGGGCTTGGGGAGTAGAAGAACTCCCAGAACCCCATCAACCAGGTATCAACCAGGTATCAACTAGGATACAAAAATGAAATGCACACTGGAGGCTCAGCACCCTCATTAACAACGAGCTTTCAGGCAGCCCTGTGTAATACAGGAGTGTGTAGCGATGTGTGAAAAAGGACTAAACCCAAAATAGTTCCAGTTTACAAGAGGGGAAGCAGGAAAGACCCCCTTAATGTGCATATACCGT
>WNGS01006054.1:0-11701 GCA_020271785.1 Procambarus virginalis | reverse complement strand
TGACCCCCCCACCCCTCGCACAGTATAGTGACCCCCCCCTCACACAGTATAGTGACCCCCCCACCCCTCACACAGTATAGTGACCCCCCCCCCCCTCACACAGTATAGTGACCCCCCCCACCCCTCACACAGTATAGTGACCCCCCCTCACACAGTATAGTGACCCCCCCCCCTCACACAGTATAGTGACCCCCCCCTCATACAGTATAGTGACCCCCCCCCTCACACAGTATAGTGACCCCCCCCTCACACAGTATAGTGACCCCCCACCCCTCACACAGTATAGTGACCCCCCCACCCCTCACACAGTATAGTGACCCCCCCTCACACAGTATAGTGACCCCCCCACCCCTCACACAGTATAGTGACCCCCCCCCTCACACAGTATAGTGACCCCCCCCTCACACAGTATAGTGACCCCCCCCCCTCACACCTTATACCCCTCATCAAGTGGGCTCGACCTCTTGGAATTCAGTGTGAGGACGTGAAGCCTTCTGACTCGCCCCTGTCTGGGTAATGGCTCGGAACGATCTCTGGGATTCGTTCAATTATTCTGTTCGAGTATGTTGTTGTTGTTCTTGTTGTTCTTGGTCCCTGAGAACATTGTGATGGGGGGGGGGAGGGGGGCTTGTAACTGACGGAACGGAGTGACGGGTGGTTAATATTAACGTTGGCCACTAGTTGAGCAGGTGATTGTTTGTTAGGCCGTATGGACGGGGGCAGACGGACGGCTGACGGGAGTAGTGATCAGAGAAGACGACGGAGGCTGGGACAGACAGAAGCTCGGACGGAGGGAGAAGTCCAGCACGCTGGACTTGTGATCCTGTGGTCCTGGGTTCGATCCCAGGCGCCGGCGAGAAACATTGGGCAGAGTTTCTTTCACCCTATGCCCCTGTTACCTAGCAGTAAAATAGGTACCTGGGTGTTAGTCAGCTGTCACGGGCTGCTTCCTGGGGGTGGAGGCTTGGTCGAGGACCGGGCCGCGGGGACACTAAAGCCCCAAAATTATCTCAAAATAACCTCAAGTGGACAGAGGGAGGGATTAAGGCTGGCCTCACCCTCGTACATTACCAACGTGGACAGGAGTCTTTATAATGCTATGACACATTTTCCATCTTAATTTTTAATATGTCGTTTATGTTCAGCTGTGTCGTCATGCAGCCCCGAGTCTCAATTTCCCCCACAGTAAAAAATGGAGTGTATTAGCCTACCTTAAAGCGTCAAAAGCTGGGCTACCAACCTGAGATGATAGAGACGATACTCTATCATCTACTGAGATAATACTCATTGGTCCCTGAAGCATCACTGCTAACGGGGTCTTAGTTTCCATTAATACTCCCTTCATGATCATCACTTGTATATCAACACCACCACCAGCAATCTTACTGTCCCTCACCTTGCGTCCCTTACCATGCGTCCCTCACCTTGCGTCCCTCACCTTGCGTCCCTCACCATGCGTCCCTCACCTTGCGCCCTCACCATGCGTCCCTCACCATGCGTCCCTCACCATGCGTCCCTCACCATGCGTCCCTCACCATGCGTCCCTCACCTTGCGTCCCTCACCTACCGTCTCTTACCTTCCTCCCATTACCTGGAGAGGGTTCTGGGAGCTCCTCTTCTCTCTTGAATGTCCTGGGGCCAGGCTCGATTTATGGTAACTTGGTCCAACAGCCTGTTGCTTGTCGCAGCCTGCAGGCGCGCACATCTCCCTCAACCCGGTCGGTCGAGTACTGCTTGCAGGAACGTGTCAATCTATTTTTTTCTTAACGGCATCCATTTTTGTTCCGTCAAGATTTCTTATCTCTGCTTGAAGGTTACTGAATAGCCTTGGAGCTGTGATCGTGCCCATGGCACCTCTACTCCTCACTGGCACTGTGCCACATTTCCTACCATATCCTCCATTCCAGAATGTTGTTGTTTTGCTGTGCAAGTTTGGGACCTGGGCCAGGATTCGTCACATCTTGACGCAATCTTTGAACACTCATGGTAGCCGTTCTTGTTCATTGGTTCAACACTTTGAGCTTGGAAACCTTGATGTTATTGTTCTAAACATCCTCGTAGTGCTTCGTAGTTCACAAACCATTCAATAAATGTCAACGAAGCCGTCATGATTGTTGAATGATGTACAGGCTTCGTCAGTGAATGCGTATATGCTTGATGAATCATGCCCCTGGCCTCCCAGTATCTAGCATGTCAATATTATGTGATGCCTCTCTCGTCTCCTTTCTTAAAGAGTACTTTCTCTTTAAAGAGTAAGAGTTCTAAAGAGAGAGTACTCTCTCTTTCATTTCTAAAGAGTACATTTTGAGAGCTTTGAGACGGTCTCAATAATACAGATGTTTTATCGTGTCTACGCGTCCAGTATTTGTTCTCTGTATTCTCTCTAATTCAGAGATATTTCGGCTCTGAAGCGGGAAGTGAGTACTGAGCAGTACTCAAGACGGGACAGCACCAGTGATTTAAATAGTGTTAGCTTTGCTGTGTGGTCTCTGGGTTTAAACGTTCTCATAATCCATCCTATCATTTTCCTGTTATGTTTCCTTGCCCGGGGTTTAGCGTCCCCGCGGCCCGGTCCTCGACCAAGCCTCCTTGATTATAATTGTTAACTGTTAGGTCGTCACTCGCCCACTTTCTCTCACCTAGTGCCTATCCCGTACCTTGCGTCCCTCACCTAGTGCCTATCGCGTACCTTGCGTCCCTCACCTAGTGCCTATCCCGTACCTTGCGTCCCTCACCTAGTGCCTATCGCGTACCTTGCGTCTCTCACCTAGTGCCTATCCCGTACCTTGCGTCCCTCACCTAGTGCCTATCCCGTACCGTGCGTCCTCACCTAGTGCCTATCCCGTACTTTGCGTCTCTCACCTAGTGCCTATCCCGTACCTTGCGTCCCTCACCTAGTGCCTATCCCGTACCTTGCGTCCCTCACCTAGTGCCTATCGCGTACCTTGCGTCCCTCACCTAGTGCCTATCGCGTACCTTGCGTCCCTCACCTAGTGCCTATCGCGTACCTTGCGTCCCTCACCTAGTGCCTATCGCGTACCTTGCGTCCCTCACCTAGTGCCTATCGCGTACCTTGCGTCCCTCACCTAGTGCCTATCCCGTACCTTGCGTCTCTCACCTAGTGCCTATCCCGTACCTTGCGTCCCTCACCTAGTGCCATCCCGTACCTTGCGTCTCTCACCTAGTGCCTATCCCGTACCGTGCGTCCCTCAGCTAGTGCCATCCCGTACCGTGCGTCCCTCACCTAGTGTGTCTACCTTCCCTTGCGTCCCTCACCTAGTGTCCCTCCCTCCCCCCCCCCCCCTTCCAACCCTTCCCTTGTTTACACGAGTTGCTCCCAGTTCTGGACGCTTTTGTTCCGCTGTTTGTTCTTTTGTTCTTTTGTTCCAGCTGTTTAGCCATTGTTGCGCGATTGTTCTGCTGTTTAGACTCGCCTCCCCCCCCGACTTGCTCTAACCCCTATTCCCCTTCCTGCCATCTACGACTCTTCCCTCACTGTGTTTATTAAGGGAATTTCTCTCTTTCTGATCTTATTTGACCAAACAAGGTGATTGTTCCTGGCTGTCGCGTCCATGGAACAGTCTACAATCGCCGCTAATTGTGAGTCAACTCTTCCACCCCTTACTTGTTTACACCGCTTAACAACCTGTCCACCCTCAAGTGGCATGCCCTCTTGGCATGTCAGTGTGATTGTCAGCCAACCAATCACGGACGAGGAGGTGGGTAGTTCTGCGAGACGCCAAGTGGAGGGGGAAGGAGGGTAATTGGGTTGTTTATTGTACTGTAATGAGTTAGTTTTGACTGGCACTTTCAGGTGGTCTGTCACTGTAGATGAGGCACAGGTAGGATGAGGCACTGTCACTGTCTTCTGTCTGTGAAGACAAAAGTGTTCGCCGTCTAAAGGTTCCCGTCTTCAATCCCAACAGAAGATAGACGGAAGTCAATTGTTTAAAAACGTGTGTTTACTTATGTTGTCGGATACGGGCTCACCATAGACCGTGCTGCTTGGAACGTTTTGTTCCAGGCAGCGAATTTTAAACATTATGTTTAAAATTACTTTAATATACGTAGTTCCCCCCCCCTCCTTCACCACCCTGGATACATCTTGAAGTAGCGCCCCCTTACTCCCCCCCCACCCCTCTCACCAACGCAGCTCTGGTCATGCTTGTGTCACGTGACACAGCCTGAGTCAGCGTAATGAGGTAGTTACGGTTGTTAGTGTCACCCTTCCCTCAGCCACACAGTGGGCCGCCCACTCATCATCAGTGCCATAACCCACAGTGACCTACCACCCCACAAATCACCCATCAGCAACGTGACACAAACCCCACTTGTGTGGTGCTCAATACACCTAATACCACCACTTTAACCACTGTAATAATTATGCTCAGTATTTCACAGTATAGCAATATATTGTCACATTATATCATCACCAATTATATATTCATCATGGGCTAATGCTCGTCAATTGCATGGAAAAACTACTTCCCCTGGCAGTGCATTGAGACAGATTAGTAACTCAGTGTTAAACAATAATCTGGGTACCACTCACCTCCTCAATTTATATAATAGAAGCGCGAAACTTTGATGCACAAGTAATAACGAGAATTCAAGTAAGCAATTCTGTATCACAGAACCTCTTACTGAATCCTGGTCATCACTGGACCTCCACAACCGCTTACTGAATCCTGGTCATCACTGGGCCTCCAGAACTCTTACTGAATCCTGGTCATCACTGGACCTCCACAACCGCTTACTGAATCCTGGTAATCACTGGGCCTCCAGAACCTCTTACTGAATCCTGGTCATCACTGGACCTCCACAACCGCTTACTGAATCCTGGTCATCACTGGGCCTCCAGAACCTCTTACTGAATCCTGGTCATCACTGGATCTCTAGAACCTCTTACTGAATGCTGGTCATCACAGGACCTCCAGAACCTCTTACTGAATCCTGGTCATCCCTGGACCTCCAAAACCTCTTACTGAATGCTGGTCATCACTGGACCTCCAAACCTCTTACTGAATGCTGGTCATCACTGGACCTGCACAACCTCTTACTGAATCCTGGTCATCCTGGACCTCCAAAACCTCTTACTGAATGCTGGTCATCACTGGACCTGCACAACCTCTTACTGAATCCTGGTCATCACAGGACCTCCACAACCTCTTGCTGAATGCTAACTTATCCACTAGAACACGAACATAAATACGTTCAAACAGCAATAGAGAAATACGGCCAACTGGATAAAGAAAATGATTAGTCTCAATTCAAAGTTTAATATGGTTACAATACTCAGTTGTTAAGGTTTTCTAAGTGACGGGTGTGTGGTGGTGGGCGTGGGCTGGGGGCGTGTGGTGGTGGGCGTGAGCTGGGGCGTATAGTGGTGGAGTGGCCTGGGGCGTGTGGAGGTGGGCGTGGGCTGGGGGCGTGTGGAGGTGGGCGTGGGCTGGGGGGTGTGGAGGTGGGCGTGGGCTGGGGGCGTGTGGTGGTGGGCGTGGGCTAGGAGCGTGTGGTGGTGGGCGTAGGCTGGGGGTGTGTGGAGGTGGGCGTGGGCTGGGGGCGTGTGGAGGTGGGCGTGGGTGGGGGCGTGTGGAGGTGGGCGTGGCCTGGGGCGGTGGTGGTGGGCGTGGGCTGCGGGCGTGTGGTGGTGGGCGTGAGCTGGGGGGGGGCGTGTGGTGGTGGGCGAGTGGGGTGGAGGGAGGGGGAGAAGGAAGGACGCGCGACCCGGCAGCCATCACATCTTGGCAGGGAACACACACACACACACACATCTATCAAAGTCACATCAATAATAATGGACAATAACGGCCCGTCTCCCCCAACTGGGCGGCCAGGAGCATTAGTTATGCAACCAATCCTCCCTTCACTGACCTCCAAGCCTCCCCTCCCTCCCTCCCCCCCTGCCTCCCCTCCCTCCCCCCCTGCCTTCCCTCCCTCCCTCCCTCCCTCCCTCCCCCCCCTGCCTTCCCCCCATCCACCCCCATCACCTCCACTCCCATCCACCCTCATCACCTCCACTCGTTCTCCAACAATCCCCTCCACCCAAACTTTCAGACAACCTCATAGTAGCAAACCAGACATAAAAACTCAAATAGCCTCAACTTCCTAAACACCTCATAGAAAGAGGCACAATTACCGACCACCTGCCAATAACAATGACTCGACGAAGCCAATTTAGGAACCCTCACAGTCACGACGCACAAGACTGTCATACACATGAACTATCTGGGAGTCGTTCAGAAGCAGCGACCGGGAAACCATTAACTTTAGAGGCAAGGAAACATCATGCGTAAATACAAAACTAAATAAATAGATAAACAGACAGGTAAGCAAGTCCCAGCTGTGTCTGGGTACAAGTGACAGGATGAACAACCCAGCGGGTTTTCTTCCTATTGGGGAGTGTTGTACATGCTGCTATGGCGGTGTGTCCTCTAACAGGATGAGTGACGCTGCACAATAAACTCGCCCCTCGGGGCAAAATTAAAAAACAGAAAAAAAATAGAAATATTCATGAAGGAACATATTCCCGGAGTTCCCCCCGCATTACGCACCTACACAAATTTGAAACTTAGTCAATAACATATGCAACATTATTTTCAGTTTAAACAATAATCTTAAAAAAATAATCAATCAGTTCCACCTTATGAAACACGCAACCATCGCAGAGGTCCAGAAAATAGTCAGATGTTTCAACCCCACGACGCTGGGTATTTGCAAAATATACAAATTAGTATTAACTAACCTCCCAGTGATTGCAATTCATCAATATACACTATTAAATGTAGCTTTGACATGCGGACTATTCCTATCATTATTAAAAATGCAACTATCAGATTGCATTTGTATTATCTCCCACTATGCCAAGTAAAGTTTCCCCCAACTCACAGAGAATTAGTCTGATTTTCCTTCTCGAAATACTAGGCAAATATTCGAAGAAATATTTTATCAGCGACATCTTGTATTTCAAGAGGTTCATGGAAGAGTTTCAGCCGTACAACACTAGACAACATGGGTTTAGAAAATACAGAGGGACCCATACAGCTGTATGGGCCCCTCTGATCTACGCGCACATAGCTAATGTAGTGTCGAAAAAAGTCCAATGTAATATAGTGGGCAGAGATGTATCGAATGCTTAAAAAGAGTCTAGCACACAGGCCTGAAATACAAGATATCAGAGCTAGAGCTTTACAGCCACACTGAGCAGCTTCACAGACAACAGAACATCTAAGCTCAGTGACGGCAGTTAGTTGGGTGACACAATAGAACGGAAAAGTGGAGTGCCTTAAGAAAGGTGCTTTTCACCCACGCTTCTTGAACATGTATACAGCTACTCTGGCTCAGCCCTAACATGGAGAACACATCACATATTCTGATGACATTACTCAAATAATACGCTAACCAGGACCATCAGTCACTAATAGCCAACAACTTCTACACACTACAAGACCAAGGACCAATTGAATTCAAAAACAACTTTGAAATGAACAAAAGGGGAAAATAAATACAAATAAAATTAATAAAATAATTTTAACATTATCATTAAAATGTTAATGTTAAAATTAACAAAAGTTGCAAATAATACAAATTGTGAAAAAAAGAGAGACCCAGACGCCATTATCGTGGACAATCGCCCCATCCAGGACGTGGACGTAGGCAGAATACTGGGACTCATGTTTAAAAGAACAGGAAACAAAATTCAGAGGACAATAAACAAAGTACACACAGTCTTAGAAAAACTGAGAAGATTCCGAAGCCTCAGTACAAACATAGTTTCACTTGTATAAGCCTCAAGTCCGGCCGCATCTAGAATATCCACCAGTACCACTACACACCTTAAAGAAAACTAACATGCAAAAACTACAAGCAATACAAAACAAGGCGCTAAGAAGAGCAGCAAAGCACCGTCCACCATATGATCAGACAGTCCAGGAGATCCATGAACTGAACACACAGCCACTAAACATCAGACTACAGCACCAAGCCATGTGGAACACCATCGACAATTTAGAAGACGCAGTACTGGGAAGGCTACTCCAAGATGAGACTCCCCGACCCTCACAGCTGGTGGCCCAAGAGCTTGACTCTTGGGCCTAGATGGAAACCTAATCCGACAATACATACACGGGAGCACAATATATAAGTATTGCACGTTCTGCAATATTTCAGGAACTCGGATGTTCTTCACTAGAAGAAAAACAGTGATATCCTCCATAAGTTTAATGTAAGCTTACACACACGTCTGACCAAAAGTCAATATTTGACTGTCATGTTCACTTTACTATTTCGTCTTGAGTGCCCACATAAGCTCCTACCTCTTTAGGCCTTCTCTAATCCTTGCAACTCTTACGAAGCTTTAAGCCTACCTTTACACACAACCCATAATGACCTGAACGACAGACGTTAATGACTAACACATTTCTATAACAAGGTCAGTATCCTACTTCCCTGCTCCCGACTTACTTCCCTTATTAATGGCAGGTGAATATTTCTGACAGCTTTGGTACCAACGAAAAGAGCCATTGGACAAAATCTGATTTTTGTATCCTGGCCCAACGTTACGCACTCTAATCTCTCTACACTACACCATAATACACTTGAATACACTCGGGAACACCATAGAGGTTCCGTTATCATTTTTGAAACAGAGGAGCTGCACATTCTATACATTAAATTTGCAAAATCTGTGTATACAATGCCTCCAGTGCACTGTCATTCAAAGCTTCAAGTGTGGAAGCCGGTCGGCCGAGCGGACAGCAAACTGGACTTGTGATCCTGGGTTTGACCCCAGGCGCCGGTGAGAAACAATGGGCAGAGTTTCTTTCACCCTATGCCCCTGTTACCTAGCAGCAAAATAGGTACCTGGGTGTTAGTCAGCTGTCACGGGCTGCTTCCTGGGGGTGGAGGCCTGGTCGAGGACCGGGCCGCGGGGACACTAAAGCCCCGAAATCATCTCAAGATAACCTCAAGATAAGATAGATAGATACGCCTGTTCCCAAAGAGCTGGGAAGCCCGTTCACCAGTCGATTAAGGTTGAGAAGCGAGACCAAAGAACTGAAGACCAACCGGCTCTTGCAATTACAACTAGGTGAAATCACCACCACTCCAAATCACTAACAATATACACACACCCCAATCACCAGGAATAACAACGCGAACTGCTCCATCAATGATTGCGAGGGACAGCAATCAGCCAGTGGTCAATAGTGAGAGACTACCCCCCCCCCCCCACCACCCTCTCACACATGCATTTCAACAGCAAAGTGGGAATTGTGGGGGAAGGAGGGGGGGGGGGGAATGATGCATCCTGCCTCCCGTTGTCTTGGGGTAAGGGGAAGGTAGGGGGGAAGGGGAGGGGAAGAGGGGGTAACTCTGAAGTTTATTTACCGTCGTGGGGCGATAACCCCCCCCCCCACACACACACACACGTCTGGTAAAGGGATAGAGAACTGTGATCCTCCTGGAATTGTGAGGGGATAGTTTGCTGTGATCAATGATTGCGAAGGGATGGTGTGCTGTGATGTTGTGATTGTGAAGGCAACAGCAGCACGCCAGGCAACAGGAACATCAATGCGCTAGGCAAGGCAAGACAGGCAACAAACAACAGGAGACAAAACTGTCAACAAAGAAGACATCGCTCATCAACCAACCTCTCGGAGCGAGGGCGTCGGAATATTAAACAAAACACATCCCTAAATGCGAAGACAAAGAACACCGCAATGAGAAATGATGTCTGGTGTTGATAAATCGCAGCAATAGATGGCGGGAACGTGGTTGTGGTGTGTGTGATCCCCTTGTTATGTGGCCTCGGGGGATCCTCTTGGCGCGTCGGGTTACAACCGCCCCGCCCGCCAAACAGGATCAAATCGCAAGAGTCCTCAGAAACTCCAGGAAGAAGGGGCATCTGATGGGTAAGGGGAGAGGGTGGTCGCTCGCCCATTATTTCCTCTGTGATTTCCTCCTGTTGTTGAAAAGTTTGGCGTCTCAGATTTAAGAGTTCTTTGTTAGAACTTGTCTGAAAGTTGTAAGTTCTTAATGTGTGTTAAACCTCCCAGCTTGCCTAGTTTTTTTTCGGGGGGGGGGGGGTTGAAATATTGGAATTTATCATAATTTAGGTTCAATTTTTTTCGGGGGGGGGGGGGGGGGGTTTTTTTAAGGGGGGGGGAGAGGGGGAGTGATTCTTCAGGGGGAATTAAAAAATTGAAAAACAAAATAATCTTCTGACCTTCACACCACTGTACCCCAACCTGCTACACCCCCAACACTGCTACACACCCAACACTGCTACACCCCAACACTGCTACACCCTAAACACTGCTACACCCCCAACACTGCTACACCCCAACACTGCTACACCCTAAACACTGCTACACACCCCAACACTGCTACCACCCCCAACACTGCTACACCCCCCAACACTGCTACACACCCCAACACTTGCTACCCACCCTAACCACACTGCTACACCCCCCAACCACTGCTACACCCCCAACACTGCTACACCCCCAACACTGCTACAACACCCCCAACACTGCTACAACACCCCCAACACTGCTACAACCCCAACACTGCTACACCCCCAACACTGCTACACCCCAACACTGCCTACCAACACCCCCAAACACTGCTACACCCCCAACACTGCTACACCCCCAACACTGCTACACCCCCAACACTGCTACACCCCCCACACTGCTACACCACAACCACTGCTACACACCCTAAAACACTGCTACAACCCCCAACACTGCTACACCCCCAACACTGCTACACCCCCAACACTGCTACACACCCCCAACACTGCTACACCCCCAACACTGCTACAACACCCCCAACACTGCTACACCCCCAACACTGCTACAACCCCCAACACTGCTACACACCCCAACACTGCTACACCCCCAACACTGCTACAACACCCCCAACACTGCTACAACACCCCCAACACTGCTACACACCCCCAACACTGCTACACCCCCAACACTGCTACACCCCCAACACTGCTCCACACCCCCACATGCTACACACCCCAACCTACTGCTACAACACCCCAACACTGCTACAACACCCCCAACACTGCTACAACACCCCCAACACTGCCACAACACCCCCAACACTGCCACACACACCCCCACACTGCCACACACCCCCCAACATGCCACACACCCCCAACACTGCCACAACACCCCCAACACTGCCACAAACACCCCCCAACACTGCCACAACAACCCCAACAACTCCACAACACCCCAACACTGCCACAACACCCCCAACACTGCCACAAACACCCCCAACACTGCCACAACACCCCCAACACTGCCACAACACCCCCAACACTGCCACAACACCCCCAACACTGCCACAAACACCCCCAACACTGCCACAACCCCCCCAACACTGCCACAAACACCCCCAACACTGCCACAACCCCCCCAACACTGCCACAACCCCCCCAACACTGCCACAACCCCCCAACACTGCCAACACCCCCCAACACTGCCACAACCCCCCCAACACTGCCACAAACCCCCCCAACACTGCCACAACCCCCCCAACACTACCACAACCCCCCCCCCCCACCACCACTGCCACAACCCCCCAACACTGCCACAACCCCCCCCCCACCACCACTGCCACAACCCCTCCCAACACTGCCACAACCCCCCCACCACCACCACTGCCACAACCCCCCAACACTGCC
>WNGS01006053.1:0-26871 GCA_020271785.1 Procambarus virginalis | reverse complement strand
GACCTAGACAGACTGTGTGAATGGTCCAACAAATGGCTGTTGAAGTTCAACCCAAGTAAATGCAAAGTAATGAAACTAGGCAGTGGAAACAGGAGGCCAGACATAGGATACAGAATACGAGATGAAGTACTTAATGAAACGGACAGAGAGAAAGATCTAGGAGTTGATATCACACCAAACCTGTCTCCTGAAGCCCACATGAAAAGAATAACGTCTGCGGCATATGCGAGGCTGGCTAACATCAGAACAGCGTTCAGGAACCTGTGTAAGGAATCATTCAGAATCTTGTACACCACATATGTAAGACCAATCCTGGAGTATGCGACCCCAGCATGGAGCCCGTACCTTGTCAAGCAAAAGACGAAGCTGGAAAAAGTCCAAAGGTATGCCACTAGACTAGTCCCAGAACTAAGAGGCATGAGTTACGAGGAAAGGCTGCGGGAAATGTATCTTACGACCCAGGAGGACAGAAGAGAAAGGGGAGATATGATCACAACCTACAAAATCTTCAGGGGAATCGACCGGGTAAACAAGGATAAACTATTCAGCACTGGTGGTACGCGAACAAGGGGACACAGGTGTAAACTGAGTACTCACATGAGCCACAGGGACGTTAGAAGGAACTTTTTCAGTGTCAGAGTAGTTATCGGATGGAATGCATTAGGCAGTGATGTGGTGGAGGCTGACTCCATACACAGTTTTAAATGTAGATATGATAGATCCCAGTAGTCTCAGGAATCTGTACACCAGTTGATTGACAGTTGAGAGGCAGGACCAAAGAGCCAAAGCTCAACCCCCACAAGCACAAATAGGTGAGTACACACACACACACACACACACACACACACACACACACACACACACACACACACACACACACACACACACACACACACCCACGTGGGGCCATGCGGCTGAGCAGACAGCGCTTTGAGAACGTAGTCCTAAGGGGCCTCGTTCAATCCCCAGCAGAGGCAGCAACAAATGGGTAGAGTTTCTTTCACCCCTGGTGCACCTGTTCACCTAGCAGTAAATAGGTACTTGGAAGTTAGACAGCTGTAACAGGATGCTTCCTGGGGATGTGTGTGTGTGTGTGCGTGTTTAAGAGAATTATATGTAGATAATTATGTGTTTTTTTCCTCATAATAGAAGAAAAATAAATTTGATTGAAAAGTGGGGTCCAAGAGCTAATAGATCGATCCTGCAGATACAAATAGTAAATACAAATAATAAATACACACACAAGCACGCACACACACACACTCACAGGGGGCCTGTGGCTGAGTGAATAGCACTTGGGACTCGTAATCCTAATGACCGGGGTTCGGTCCCCGGTGAGGGCAGAAACAAATGGGCAGTTGCTTTCATCCTGATGTCCCTGTTACCTAGCACTAAATAGGTATCTCTGAATTAGACAGCTGGTACTGGCTGCTTCCTGGTGGGTAGGGAGGATGTTTGTGTGAGAAAAACAAAAACTGATCGATGATTGATAGTTGAGAGGCTGGCCAAATGAGCAGAGCTCAACCCCTGCAAACACAACTAGGTGAATGCACACACACAGACACACAAAACTCTCAGGAATCATAACGAATGCGGTGTTCCCCCAGGACTACTCCGTAATAAGGAAAGAGAGGGAGGGTAGGGGAGGAGGCAGAGTGGCCCTACTAATGAGAAGGAAATGGAGTTTCAAGGAGACGGTTATCCCAGGCTGTAAGAGGTTTAGAGACTACATAACAGGCACCATGACGATGGGAGGAACGAGAGTAGTAGTAGCAGTGATATATAACCTGCCACTAAACGACAGAAGACCCATGCAAGAGTATGACAGAAATAACATGGCAGTTAACAATATAATTGAGCGAGCAGCTTCTGCTGCCTGTAGAATTCGATCTAATCTGCTCATCATAGGGGATTTCAATCAAGGACGGATAGACTGGGAGAACAAGGAACCGCATGGAGGAGAGGAAACACGGAGAGCTAAACTACTGGAGGTGGCAACAAAAAACTTTTTAAGCCAGCATGTCAGGGAACCCACAAGAATGAGGGGAACAATGAACCAGCGGGACTCGACCTAGTTTTCACTCTGAATGACTCCTACAAAAGGGAAATTGGCTTCGAGGCCTAAGTAGGAATGAGCGATCACAGTGTACTGACGTTTGAGTATCTGGTCGAAGAAGGGTTTATGAACTCAAGTAAGGGAACTGAAAGCAAAAGGCTAGCATTCCGTAAGGGAAACTAAGAGGAGATGAGAAAATTCCTAATGGATATAACATGGGAAACAGAGCTCATGGAAAAGACGGCCCCAAGACATAATGGAATACATCACACAGAAGTGTAAGGAGATAGCAGAAAAGTTTATCCTGGCCCAAAAGGAAAAAAATTAAATGCAGATGAGAAACCCATGGTTTAATCAGAGATGTAAGCTAGCTAAGCAACTAAGTAAACGAGCACGGAGAAACTATAGAAATAACAGGACACTTGAGAGCAGAGAAGGATACCAGAGAGCCAGGAATGAATACGTCAGGGTGAGAAGAGAGGCAGAAGGGCAATATGAAAACGACGTAGCAAACAAGGCCTAAATTGCTGCACAACCACATCAGGAGAGAGACAACAGTGAAGGAACAGGAAATGAAACTGAGGATAGGGGCAGACAGATTCTCTCCAAACGACAAAGAAGTGTGCGAGGAACTCAATAAGAAATTCCAAGAAGTTTTCACATTAGAACAAGAAGTTCCAGAGATAAGAGAATGAATAGTTAATCAGGGACTACTATTGGAATTTGAGATTACCAGTGGGGATGTAAGGAAGCTTTTGCTAGAGACGTATGTGACAAAGGTTATAGGCCCAGCTGGAAAATCTCCATGGATGCTAAAGGAAGGAGCAGAAGCACTGTGCCTGCCACTCTCCATGGTGTATAACAAATCACTGGTAACAGGTGAACTGCCAAAAATTTGGAAGACGGCAAACGTAGCCTTCTGAAGAAAGAAACTTTCTGTGCCAANTTTTGAATCATTCATTAAATTGTGCATTTTCTGAATTTTTCACTACCTTGGATATACCGTACAGTACAAAAAGATCGGATAAAAATAAACTAGTAATATTTCTTTCATTATGTTTTTTTATTTAAATAACTGCATCATATTTTACAGCTGACAGGATTTGTTTTACCATACAGGTGCATTATTTGTTAAACAAAAATTGGTATATTGTTACACACAATGGTGCTACATAGCCTTATTAGCTTGATGCCTTCTTTTACCACTTACTTACTGATTACTAATAAAAAAAATATAATAATAAATTTTATTCAGGAAAAGTACATACAGTTGATTTACAAACATAATGTTGGATTTATAGACAGAGCTAGTACATACAATCCCAAAGCACTAATACTCATAGCATTTCGGAAAGGTGGGGGGAAAAAAACTTGACTAAAACTTAATAGTAATCTGAATTAGGTATAGTTGTGTTGAAAGAGGGAATAAAACAAGGGGGGGGGGGTAACATATCAGAAATCAGCAATTGTACACCTTGGTGAACAAACAGCATTGTTTTAAAAAATAGCAAGGCATTGATAGAGGTACAGCCTTTGACATGATTCGGGAGGTCACTCCACATTCTGGGTCCCTGATTTGTAGAGCACTTCTAGTTTGGTTACACACAGCCAAATTGTGTAACAGAGAGGTCTTGGACACAAATTTGTTCCATGCTAAATGTAGAGGAGTCAGTTGAGTATTTCTCAAATAAAATAGTTGCCTCAGCTTATAAGGTAATAAATAAAGCATTTCTCAAATAAGTACTGCCTCACGTCACTGCCTTACTGCTACATAGCCTTCCGGCATGGTGCCTTCTTTTGATAATTACTTGTTCCACACCCAGTTATATACAAGAAGAGGTCTTGGACCCCTACTTACCTCTTTCTTTTTAATAATCCATATAGTCATAACTATAGCTTTGTATTCAATGAAAAAAGTTTTTGACATTTTACCCTTCTCCTTACCTAACATCATTTGTGCAGCATATTTTTATTTTATGTCTCACCCAGATTTAATTTCAAAATAAAACCAAACTAAATAATTAGAAATGGGTACATATAGCTAAGGTACACCCTTACTACTAGGTGAACCGTGCCAGTTTGGTGATAGTAATGATCCCATCAGACAGGGCTCATCACCTTCTCTCATATTTCATGTTCACCAGTGTTTATTTACTTAATAACTACGGGTATAATATCTTGCTATTATAAAACTAATTCTACTATCATAAAAGTCATATATACTTTAAGTTTCCAAGCAGAGAACGCATATATAACTAACACGAAGGACTCCTCTTCACGAGATTCACCAGCTATAATATTTTGTTCATGTTCCAAAATCTTAAAATCGATCCCAGTGTTATGTAGTAGAGAAAAATAGAGTTATATCCAGTTATTAAAGCTACGAGTGATCGACACCACACTTAGATCCTGGACCAAACTTACGAAGTTTTTTTGACTTGGTGTAGCTACCTGAATACCGACGTAGCCGCCACGAAAGCGCTAAGAAGAAAAAAAATTCGTAGCTAAGAAGAAAAACCATCGTAAGTACCTTCGTGAATGTGGCCCAGGGCATATGGCCACTGAGTAGTGTGAGGCAGTCTTGGTGTCTCGCCCAGGTTGAGGCAGTGCGTGTCGCCCTTCTAACACTTGAGAAACCCCTTCTCAATCCTACCTCCTGCCAACCATCTTAGTTAATATAACCGATGACATCAGATGTGAGCCACATTATTTGATAAAAAACGAGGCTGCCTCGTGCCTCATCCGAACACGTGTTCCCCATACAGAGTCTTTTCTCTCTCAAATTCATATTAATCGGCTCACGATCACGCAAATTGGATCCAGGCACGATCTACGATAGCAGGGTCACCGTGGTGATGAGGAAATTGGTGATAACTCCGCGATAACAAGGGGGTGGCGGCCTAATCTGGGCCGCCACCACCATACGTCTTGCTTTCATAGCGCCGGTCCTAGACTTAATTTTGACGGCCTAGGGGAAGCCACCACGCTGGCTTCGCCCCCACCTTGACATGACCAATCAGAGCAAAGCCGGCTAGCCTTCGATGCTGCTTTCAATCACAAACGTTCCCGCCCAAAATGTCACACGAGGCTGACATGCCTCGACGAATCACAGACGTCTTCGGCCATGCGGCGTTTCGTGACGTCACACAGGGCGGGGGAGGCCTAGTACTGACGACATCATACCCACAGGTGTGGGGTGGGGAGGCAACGCTCACCCCCTCTGGCCCCACAAAACCGTTGACTGCTAGTTCAAGTATCTCTCCTGTCTCTCTACAACCTTTCTCAGTAAAACATGTTAAATTCTGTAACTCTTTACACAAAGCAGTTACAGACTTCCTTGTAGTCTTAAAGAACAGTCCTCACCTTGGGCTTTCTGTACACGTCACACACGTGTATGTAGTGTGAGAACTTCTTGTCTAGAGCGCACCATACACTTTAGCCAAATCTAGAAAAACTAGCTGAGAGAATTTCATCCCCTCACAATTATCCCCTAGATGGTGAATGGTTAAATGTATTAATACAAGTGACCTTAGTCAGAAAGGACTGCACTAACAACAAATAAATACTGTAATGATCGTTGATTACTTTAAGGTTGCACAAGGAGGCGTAGAGCCGCCGCCGGAGTTCAAATCCCTGGCACTCCTGATCCATTGAGTCGTGTGCTTCCATATTTGCTGAAGGCAGTTGTCAGAGTAACTGCTCGGTTCTCACACCAGCATTTAGTTTCGTGTGTGTGGCTATGAAATTGGTTTGAGTCCAAGTATCCAGAGAAACACCAAAGGTCACTTTCGAGAGTAATGGCAGTAATGGCAGCGAGTAATGGAACGGAAAGGTACTTGTAGTTTCAGCAATAGCAATTTATTCATAAAGCTTAATACTAGCAAAAACAAGGCAATAATAGTTAAACGTTACGTTAAAGTCCGTGGGGACGCTGTCAAAACTAAGCAAGCCGGAAGAAATGCACTTCCGGTACAGACCCCTTGCAGTGCCAATATTAACTACACTGAACATGGACTGTGCTGTCGTGGACTTCACGATGGGGTCCCCCTCCCACCAATACTGCGGGCTCAGTCTGTGGGCTTGGAATTTTTCCAGCAGGGCTGGGTACCCAGAGATCGCGCAGGTTTGTGAGCAGCTGAATATACCTGTGATGGACATATACGGAGTCGAGTTGGTGACGGCACGTCGAGTGATACTTAAGTTCACGGCGGAGTTGGCATACCACAAATTTCTCCGTCGATACGAGGGGCGGACACTACCTCTGCCGGATGGTGCGGGCACTGTTTCCATCTCTGATCGGAGTGGTGCCCTCACCTACGTCAGCGTGCATGGGGCTCCGTTGGAGTTTCCGGAGGGTCTGCTCCGGCGGTACTTCGGCCGTTTTGGCGCTGTGATTAGTGTGCGGGTGAATGTGTTATCTTCGAGCCCACTTAAGGGGGTGAGGACGAACATTCGCACCCTGGGCATGAGGCTCCGGGAGGATATTCCGTCCTCTGTGCGTCTGATGGGGTACACAGTTCGTGTGTTTTACGCCCGCTAGCCTCGGACGTGTTATCGTTGTGGCCTGTTGGGCCATCAGGCTGCTGACTGTTCGGTGCCGGCCGCTGCATCCGTGAACCTCTTCAGTGAGACGGATTTTCCACCGCATCCTGTGGAGGAGTTTCTGTGGCTATGGACGACTCTCCGGCCGCGGATATTCCCCTTGTGTCGCCTGATGCGCCCCCTGTGGTGGTGGCTTCTCCTCCGGAGGTTGCGTCATCGCCTAGTGATCGTCATGCTCCGCCTAGTGTCTCTGGGATTCTTCAGCCTACATTATGCTCGATTCCCCCGTCTTCCTCTGCTGCATCTGACCCTGTCCCTGCACCCTCGCCGTCTGTTCCGGCTGTGCTGGGTGATGGGGTGGTTCCGGCGCTTCCTCCTGTGTCTGGCCTAGTGCCCCACGTGGTTGAGGATGCTGCAGTACTGCGGCGTGCGTCGGTTCGCCCGGCTTGTGTTGAGCGTGTGTCTGAGTCGGCCTCCGGGTCTGATGATGTGCGGCCCGTGCCTAAGCGTTCCCGGCGTTCGTCTTCAGCATGGGCAGACGTTGGCGACTTCGACGCTTGTGGATCTGCCGGCGACGGAGGGGTGGCTCCGGCTGCGTTGCGTACTACGGTGACGGCGGAGGTGCATTTGGCTGAGGATGCCAGTGCCAGTGTTTCGGCCTCCACTGCTGATATGGTGTCTGGGGTTCCTGCTTCGGGTGCGTCGCCTGCGTCGGATGGCTCCGGTTCTTCATGGGGGGTGGTTCCCCCTGCTGAGGTCCGTGGTGAGCGGGCTGGCCTGGTGATGGTGTTGAAAAAGTCTGCTCGCTCTGGGGGTTCTGTAACCCCTGCCTCGGTCCCCGTTTCATCGGCTGCGGCTTCGACGCCTCTTCCATCTCCGGCCATCTCTTCAGTGTCTCCTGCGGTCTCGGTGGAGTTACCATCTCGTCGATTGTCCCCTACTCCTGTGCGTACGGCGACGCGGCCGTCTCGGCAGCCCTCGTACGCTTCATCGGTTTCGTCTGCTTCCTCGAAGGACGTGGGTTGCGCTCCCCAGCCTCGTTATGCGACTTGCGTCAGTGAGCTTAAGGAGTGGCCGTTTCCGCCTGATCTGGTGGTTCCCGAGTTTATGAAGGGCCCACGGCGGCAGGGGGATCGTCCCCCTACCGACAGGGAATATATGATTTGGGAGGCCTACAAGCGCAGGTATCCTTGGGCTGCGGAGTCGTGTGGTTTTGTCTCTGAGGAATGTGTTCCTCACTCATGATTCCTTTGTGTGTTGTGTGTTGTGGGTTGTGGGTTGTTTCCACTAGTGTGCATGGGTGTGGGTGTGGGTCGGGTGTGTGTAAGTGGGTGGGGCGGGTTTGTTTCCCGGTTCCTGCGTGCTCCGGTTTGTGGTTGTGGGTTTATTTGTGTGGCTTGTGTGTGTATGTGTCCGGTTCCTGTGCGGTCCGGGGTTTTGGTTTGTGTGTGTCTGGTTGTGGGTGTCATGTTCTTATGTTATGCTTGTGGTTCTATGTTTTTATGATGCTGCTTGTGCGCTTGTTTGTGTGGTGTTGAGTGCCCTTCAGGCTGTTGGCGTGACCTAGTCTGGGTTTATGCTTTTTGTCGAGTTTTGCCGTTGAGCTTTTCCTTTTGTTTATTGTATAACTATTTTGTTTTCTTGTTATTGTTATTTATTATTTACTGTTTTGTTTTGTGTTGGTGCCTCTCCGTGTATGTTTGCGGTGCTGGTAGCCTTGTTCTGTATATTTCCGGTTTTGGTGTGTTATTTCTGTATTGTCTTCCGCTGTGTTTAACTTAATTATTGTATTCTGTTTGTCATTATTGTTGTTTTGTGATCGGCCCTTCCAGCTGGCGTTATTGTGTGTTTAGTACTTTTGTTCCTTAGTTTTGCCCGTTTGTGCTTTGTCATTTTGTTCTGTTTTATGATGTAACTGTTTCTTTTTATTGTACTTATAAGCATGTTTTCATGTAAAAATAAAAATAAAAAAAAAACTACACTGAACACAGTGGGCGACCACTTCAGACGCAAGTAGCAGTCCGTCACAACTGCGGCAAACAATAATAACAATAATAATAAAACAACAACAGACAGACCTGTCACAGAGACCAGTCTTCCATGCAACACTCAGTTAATTACGTTAATGCTCAAGACGGCAGTCAAACAATCAATTACATTAAACACAAAAACTGACCTTTGACAATTGATCTAAACAATGAACAATAACAATTCAACAATAACAACATATTTACGTTGCTTAGTAAATTCAATTACGGTAATCTGTCTCCAGGACAGTCAAATCAGAACAAGGTAAACTACGTTAATTACACTCATTTTTACACAGTCAAGCATTCAAAACAACTCAATGAAGTCAATCAATAACCACCGGGAAATTAGCAATCCCTGAGTAACCACTCAAGGTCCTGTCAAACTTGACAGTCCAACTTAACTCATGAAGAATTTACGTTAACACTAGCCAATCACTGAGACCACTTGACAATCACTGATTAATCAAAAGATTACTAATCACCTTGCCTTAATAATGATGGCAATTAATTATATTAATTCGATGACACTGACTTCACAATAATGAACACAAATCACAACAACATCACGTAGACCAGCACAAAAATACAGTAACACAATACAGTGCTTAACCCCAACACACTGACGACAAATGTTATAAACGCATTGAATACAATTACACTAAAACAACACTCTTACTTTTATCACTGCATGTCTCCTGGATGAAAGAAAATAAAGACAACATGGACATGGTTAGGCACAGAGTGATGGTATAATAATAAACCACACTAATCAATATAATCACAATTAATAAATACAAAATTGCTAAATGTGTAAAATAATGTAAGATGACAAACACACTAAAGTCCAGTTACAGTTATTACACAGATTATCTGTAATAAGCCTTTACCTTTCGTGCTTCCACGGGGAATCGAACTCCTTGACGAACTCCGAATCCGTGACGGGATTATGAAGAACAAGATGAAGATCGGCTGACGGATTCAGCACATGGAATTTGGCACTTCAGACGAATGATACAATGCTTAATTTTGAGTACTCACTTTTCCCTTTGATTATACCGGTATCTAATTATTCAACTATCACACTCACTATGATTCCCGCTGTTCATTGAAGATCGAGGAGGCGGACTAAGGTGGGCGGAGTGGCAGTGTGAGGCGGCGGAGGGTAGCGTTGGTGAATTTCACCTAGCCCCCACACTGGTGAAAGCGAGAACATGTTTATGAGCGTACACCGGATATAAGGCACTAGCGTGATTTGCTGAAGGCACACTGAATATACGCTGATATGACGTTGGGCACCACGTGGTAAGTACACAAGCTGGACAGCAGAGTGGACGAAATAATCAGAGTCCACACAATCCCCAATATTACCGAATAACCTTTCTCGATTTTACTCACAACACTTGGAATCGAATTCCTTGATTCCTTGTACACAGTTTACTTAGCGATATGGTGACGGATCGCACTTGGCTCAGCCGATGAACACGGATACTTGTTCACCTAGTTGTATTCACCTAGTTGTGCTTGCGGGGGGTTGAGCTCTGCTCTTTCGGCCCACCTCTCAACTGTCAATCAACTGTTTCTACTACTACTACTATTTTTTTTTTCAAACCCCACACATACACACCCCAGGAAGCAGCCCGTGACAGCTGACTAACTCCCAGGTACCTATTTACTGCTAGGTAACAGGGGCATAGATTGAAAGAAACTCTGCCCATCGTTCCACGCCGGCGCCCGGGATCGAACCCTGGACCACAGGATCACGTGCCCAGCATGCTGTTCGCTCGGCCACCGACTTAGCTGCAGTCCTGTTGCTCCTGTGGCTATCACATGTTGACCGGTACCATAACTTGTATGTTCGTTATGTGTCATCTACCAGCGACCAGCGATTGCCGAATTCTGCGACGATAATGCTTAGACGGGATAGACACACTTTAGCTTGCTGAACTTTCATGTAGACAGGAAAGCCCTGTGTGTTCTAGCCCTGTGCTGGCTAGAACAGGATAACCCACGTCTACTCAGGTCAGCAAGGTATTTCAGATGCTGTTCCCCTAGGCGGGAAAAGCTGAGGCCCCGGCGTCCCCTATGTCGAGACGGCCAATCAGGAGCAAGCATCTTGGAAGTCCAGAGGTGCCGACCAATAAGAATTCGGGGGCGTGACGAACGTCACCGCCACAGGGAACCGTTACACACTTGACACCCCGTACTAGGCCTCTCTCCCTTCCTGTACATGGGAACTGGGACTAAGAATTCATGCTAACCCCGTAACTATTTATCCAGAAATGCTACAACAACTATCGCTAGTTTTCGGGACAGCAGAGAGTGTCTGCTTTCCAAAGACACCTAATTTCAAATTTCTATCTGCTATATGAAAAAANAACGATCCTGCTTTCACTGAATGTTCAAATCAGTGGATGTTCTGGCAGCCCCAGCAACCATTATAGAGCCAACAAAACAACACAAACAGTCCGGCTGGGACCACCCTCTAGTGGAAAAAGTAGCTGATGCATGCTCAGCGCCGCAACATCAGACAAGGAGAAAGCCCGCCTCAGAGCAGTGCGTGCCCCCATGCAGGAGACTTCCTCCTGGCAGTACCCATGTCAGCAATGGGCACGCGCCTAGATCCAGAATCCCTTCGTGTAGCAGTGGCCCTCCGCCTTGGTGCCCCAATTCACACTGAATACAAGTGTATTTGCAACAGGGTGGAAGCAGACCAATACGGACTGCATGGGTTGCATTGCGGAAGCACAAAGGGCTGGCATGCAAGACACAACGAGGTCAATGACATCATCAAGAGAAGCCTCGTCTCAGCTAAGTGCCCAGCGGAGAGAGAACCTCGCATCCTAGGGGTCCAGAACCCGGATTTCCCCGCACTTCGCCCTGATGGCATCACCATATACTCATGGAAGGAGGGTAGACAGTTGGTGTGGGACTACACATGTGTATCCACCCTGGTTGACACCTATGTACACTTCGGAGCTGATCAAGCAGGTGGGGCGGCCAACCACAGGGAAACAGCAAAATCTCTCAAATACAGGCAACTGGCAGGCCAATACCTCTTTGTTCCCATAGCGTCTGAGATGCATGGCCCCTGGGGCAAGAGTGCCTTGGGATTTCTCAAGGAATTGGGTTCCAAACTCATCGACGTCACCAGAGACCCAAGGGCTTGCAGTTTTTTGTTTCAGCGCCTCAGTGTGGCGATCCAGAGGGGAAATGCTTGCTGCGTCCTCGGTTCCTGTCCGGAAGCGGAGGAGCTTCAAGAGATCCATAACCTTTAGGCATTTGTCTTGTATGTTTTGTAACCTTTAAATACACAATAAAGCATAAAAAAAAGGAAGGGGGTGGTAGGAGAAAAGCACACAGAAACTGTATTGGAGGGGACCTACTTTCCTCCAATGCGTTATGTGTGATTTCCTCCGAGGCTATGGGTCCCCCTTCTTCCAGCCAGAGGTGGTACTCCCTTCCATATTTATATATATATATATATATATATATATATATATATATATATATATATATATATATATATATATATATATATATATATATATATTATATATATATATATATATATATATATATATATATATATATATATATATATATATATATATATATATATATACAAGAGTTGTTACATTCTTGTACAGCCACTAGTCTGCGTAACGTTTCGGGCAAGTCCTTAATCCAATGTTCCTGGAATACGACACCTGCGACGAATCATTTTACAACCAAGTACCCATTTTACTGTTGAGTTAAACAGAGGCTACAGTTAAGGATTTGCGCCCAGTAAATCCACCCCGGTCAGAATATGAATCCAAGACAAAGCGCTCGTAGTTCGCCAGGCGAGTTTCTTACACTACGCCATGGAAATTGCAAAAAAATGGTACTTAACTTAAAATGTAAAAATAATACTGTTACTTAAAATGAATTACATCTGCGGCATATGCGAGGCTGGCTAACATCAGAACAGCCTTCAGGAACCTGTGTAAGGAATCATTCAGAACTTTGTATCACACATATGTAACACCAATCCTGGAGTTTGCGGCCCCAGCATGGAGCCCGTACCTTGTTAAGCACAAGACGAAACTGGAAAAAGTTCAGAGGTATGCCACTAGGCTAGTCCCAGAACTAAGAGGATGAGTTATGAGGAAATGCAACATGAAATGCACCTCACGACACTGGAAGATAGAAGTGTGTGAGATTATTCTCTTTGAGGTGAATGGGTAAATGTATTATTGCAAGTGACCTCAGTCAGAAAAGACTGCATTAGCAACAAATAAAGTCTGTAATGACTGATGATTACTTTAAGACTGCACAGGGAGGCATAGAGCCGCCGCTGGAGTCCTAATCCTTGGCACTCCTGATCCGCTAAGTCATGTGCTTCCGTAACTGCTGAAGGCAGTTGTCAAAGTAACTGCTCGGTTCTCACACCAACATTTAGTTTGGTGTGTGCGGCTATGAAATTGGTTCGAGTCCAGGTATCCAGAGCAACACCAAGTGTCACTTTCGAGTGTAATGGCAGAGTCAATAAATGTACAAAGGACTTAGAAGGTGTGAACGGAAAGGCACTTGAGTCAACACTACATTGAGTTTATGTTATGTTAATGTCCATCCAGTGGCACTTTTAGAACAGCTACTTAACAACCATGAAATAGCAACGACTCTGGTCAATTGCTGCGTTGTTGACTACTGAACTAACTGAACACATGTGCCCACCGACGGCGCAATATTGCAACTAATAATTCACAAGACCAAGTTTACACAACAGTGTAAACGTTACGTTGCATTTGTCGGAATCCGACACCCAGATAATAACATAGTCAGTATTAGTCCCTTAGTCAGTATTCCCTTAATAATAGAAAATGGGAGATCCTGTGACGTCAGAGACAACTCGTATATTTACAAAATATAATACTGTTTATACAACAGTCTTGTATCTAAATTTAACAAAAAAGTACTCAACAAGACTGAATATAATTACTAACACCATACTATAGCTTGACTATCTTGTTAATGTAAAATTACTTGGGAAGTGGAACCATGCCCTTGGGCATGGGTTCGAGAGCGTCGCTCTTACACTACAACAACAAACACAGAAGATGCTCCAGTGTGTTGTGATACCAGTCCTTGGATAGACCTACTCTGTCCCAAGAAAGCTTCCACGACAACACCACTACTATCACTAGAGCAATCCTGTATCCGGCTTACCAAGTATACTATATATTTGATTTATTGTGTACACATTTAATCATTTATAAGGTAGTCAGTCATGACGTATGAATAACACCCCACAAAAGTACGTGTATCCCATTTTACACCCTTATATTTCATGTCATATCTGTAATTATATATTCAGGGAACCTTTATTAATTCCTTGCATCCATACAGGTAATTGTGATTGGAGCAGCAAGAAGCTGAGCATAGTTGAGCCTTACACATAATTTTCTAGCTGTATGCTAAGCCTTGTAGACCTCCTACCAGCTGCCATTACGTGGCACTCAGAGGCATAGGACCACACCCCTTTTGATGCTACAATTACACAGCCTTAGCAGGCCCATACTACAGGATCAGCTAAGCCCACTTAAGTTATTGTAGAAGTAGTACTCATAATTAGTAATAATTATTGAAATAATAGTAGATTAGACCACCATATGTGGTATGATATAAAATTATATATAGGTAAACAATTTGTAGTTTAAGAAGGAACCATCTTAAAGTGGTTTAAGCTACAAATTGTCCCCCCCCCCCAACTATGTGAGATAATTTCAGGCAGTTTTAACAAGTACATACAGTTCACTCAATTAATTCTTACTTACTAAGAAAATAAATAAGATAATTTATTTTACTGAAGTCAATTTAAAAAAGGAAAATAGCTGCTTGGAATTTCCCCACATAGTTTTGGTCCTTCGAACCTAGATCCTGATATATATAACATTAGTGCAATATTACATATACATTAATTATAGCAGGAAGACACTGCTATATATTTGCATTTTTCTAGCCTAACTTTTCAATCTCATAGCAAACAGAACTTACAACAAGCACTATTATTGTTCTGAGGCCTGTACCAAAAGAACATTTGTGCTTTTTTCACAACACGAGGTTGATAAGAGGCTACTTTACTTATAAGTTACTTATAAATGTTTTTGTAATTATAAGTTTATATAAACATTACTTTAATATTGCACAATTACTGTATTAATTACTGCATGCCACATCATTTACAACTAATTCTTGCACAGGGGTAGGACATTTTAGGCTGGCATTGTACAGCAACCTAGTCTAATTTATTGTGCTAACCTGGTGTAAGGGTAAGAATATACACTTGTCTAGAGTTGAACATATATTACAACTTAGCAAGTACATATTTTTATGCAGTATTCATGACAACCCAAGTTGTGTTGTAAACATATTAATATAACTATAGGCATAACTTAATTATAATCATTTCACTTTTGAGTGTTAACCTATGTCTCTGTACAAACCAAGAGTGATAAAGAAGGGCTAACTTGCTGAATTCCAGCATTAATGCCGGCTTACCACTCAAATTATAGAGTGTATGATTGTATAGTGTATATTTTAAATGATAAACAGCTCTAGTTCAGAAACTAGTTGCTCTACTAATTCAAGTGAAAGAAATAGTCAAAGTCCACACAACTAGCAAGTACTTCCAAGATGTCTTCTGTCAAAAATGTAAAAGTAACCCTCACTAGCTTGAAGGGTCACTTAATAAGGCACATTAGCAAATGTGAAGACTTGAGTAAACAAACTCCAGTTAATTATGCAGCATTGGAAAACTATCTTAAGCTTACACAGAACAAATATCACCATGTGTTGCAACAAATGATAAAATATCAAGATTTACTTAAGCTTACCAATATTGATGAAGATACAATGAACGACGTACTACAAAAACATTCTGATTACGAAGATGCAATGTTTGTAAAGTTACAACACTTTGACGATATAATAAACGCACATAAGGCCAATACAAATATTGCAGCCACAACTTCCCAGAACCAAACAGCACCAGAAGTCAAATTGCCATCACTCAGTCTCCCAACTTTTTCTGGAACAGAGGACGAGAGTTGGGACGGTTTCTGGAGCAAATTTGTCGATTCTGTGGATTCTAATGCCAATGTACCAAAGACGACAAAGTTTTCATATTTACAGTGTGTCTTGAAGGATGAAGCGTTTCAGGTGGTCTGTAATCTGAATCACACAGATGACGATTATGACAATGCCGTACAGCTCCTGAAAGATAATTACGCTAAACCAGAAAGGACCATCAGAATTCTAACCCAGAAGCTGTTGGACATTAAATCTCCAAATAATACAGCAGTCTCACTCCAAGCTTTGAGATTGGAGCTTGAGTCCTTGCTCAAGGCACTTAAAAATAAAGTGGACTTGGATGCGTCAGACTGGATAATCCAAGTCCATATGACACGCAAATTACCCAGTGACATACTGGATAAGCTGTTTGTACTATATAGTAAGTCATGGGTTAAGAGTAACGGAGATTACAGAAGGGTCACACACCATCATAGAACGACAAAGAGTTAACCCAGATGGAAAAGCAACATCTAAACCTTAGTCTACTACTAATAGTAAACAACAGAGTACAAACAACACTCCAAATAAAGCTAAAACAACTTCCCCCTCCACAAAGTGGACACAAGGAAGTGTGGGCACATAGGCAGTTGGTCCCTCCAAACCTACAGTTAATGCGTCACCCAAATCGGTGACTCCTCAAGATACTGTTAACGTCTGGAGACCATGTGTGTGTTCTGTGGACAATCACATTCCATATACTATTGCAAACGTTACCCCAATCGTGCAACACGCATAAAACGACTCAAGGAGTTAAATAGATGTACCAAGTGTATAAGGGAACATCATCCTGACACCTGCACAACTCAAATACGCACCTGTAATAGGTGCCATAAGGGTCAATACCATACAGCACTTTGTGGGGACTCAAGTACAAAGTCTGCCAAACCACAGGAGGAGGAAGGAACTACCACTTCAGTACAGCTTTGTACTGTGTTATCTGACATAAGTGTCTTCTCAACAAGGTCTGATCATAAATCAGCTCTACCTACTGCACAATTGATCATTAAAAATGGAAAGTTCAAAGCCACCGTACGTGGATTATTTGATCAAGGGTCCCAATTGACCTTTATATCAAAGGAGTTGGTAGATGCACTGAAACTTACACCTGTAAAGGAGACACGAATAAACATAGCAGGATTCCTGACTGACTCAGGAGCCCGAGTCTTCAAGGTAGTACAACCAAAAGTACGATTAGGAGGTTATGTACGAAAGATACAAGCTCTGGTAGTAGATATATTCCCAACAGATTTGTATGTATATGGTCTAGGCACAACAGCCAAATTCCTGGAAGAAAAGGGAATTCATTTGGCTGATAAAATCACATCAGACAACCTTTCCAATATTGGAATCCTTATGGGATCAGATGTCTACCATAAGTTTATCAAAGGAAAGGAAGACAAGAACGGTATGAACGTGTTACCATCTACAGGTGGCTATCTGTTAACAGGCCCAGTATTATGGCTAAAACAACCCGCACCTGTAGACCACCAACATGCCAACCCAGTAATGGTTGCGTGACTAGGAGACCAGTCTCCACTGCAACTCAGAGACATGTCCAAGGATGAGCTTGATCCCCATGTACACAAGTTATGGGACCTGGCAACTCTCGGCATTGTCCCTGAACAACCTAGCCCAGACGATGACTGGACTTACAAACAATACCTGGACTCAGTTATCTACAGAGATAATCAATACTGGGTCAGGTTACCATGGAAGCTGAATCACCCTCAGCTACCCGTCAACCATTTTATGGCACAAAACCAATTAATATCACAGGTGTTGCGCTTACAAAGACAACCTGAGAACTTGAAGTTGTACCATGAAATAATACAGAAGCAGCTCGATGACAAATTTGTCGAAGTTGTTACAAATGATAACCCAAAGGAAGGTCACTACCTGCCACACCATCCTGTACAGAAGAATTCTGCTACTACCCCATTACGGATAGTATTTAATTGCAGTGCTAAAACGAGGCCGAGTAGTGTTTCGTTAAATGACTGCCTTCAAACTGGCCCTAGCCTAACACAAAGGCTTTACGACGTGCTGTTAAAGTTCCGTATTGGGACTTATGCATATACGGCCAACATCAGCAAGGCATTCCTTAGGGTAGGTCTTCAAGAAGAAGATCGGAACTACACAAAGTTCCTATGGATTAAGGATCCTAACGATCCGAACAGTGAATTAATCAATTACCGGTTTGCGTCCGTATTGTTCGGCACCACTTCCTCACCATTTCTGCTCCAAGCTACCTTGGATACGCATTTGAAGAAGTCCGATAGCCCAAACAAGACGGAAATTAGCAAAAACCTGTATGTGATAATTTTCAAGGAACAACCAACAGTGAGAGTAAACTGTTGGACATATTCCATGAGGCCAATTGAGAATTAATGGGAGCCAATATGCCTCTCCAGTCTTGGGTCTCTTACAATGACAAATTAAATCAACTGATCGCAACTGAATTTCCCGACTACCAGGTACCCGAGATGACAAAGGTACTAGGTGTCGAATGGAACACAACAACTGATCAGCTGACAATTAAGTCAGTGGAGCCAGATACCACTAACTTAACAATGAGAAAATTGCTATCAAAAGTCAGCAAACCCTTCGACCCATTAGGACTATTAAGTCCAATCTTAATTAATGGGAAGTTGATAATACAGGAATGTTGGCAACAAAAGATAGGCTGAGATGATCTTCTGACACCTACTTTACAAGAAAAATGGCAAGGGTTAGTGAAAGATTTAAGTATCCTAGAGTCTGTCAAGTTCCCTTGGAACACAGTAGTAAATGAAAAAGAACCAATTAAACTACATGTATTTTACGATGCCTCAGGAAAGGCTTATGGCACCGTAGCTTACCTGGTCTCAAATGGGCAAGCCAATTTGCTCACATCAAAGGCCAGAGTGGCACCTTTAAAGAAAAGATCCCTGCCACAACTGGAATTAACAGCCTTACTGCAAGGTGTAAGATTGGCTCATTATCTGATCAAGGCCTTAAGCCACATCCACTTTGAAGAAACAGTAGTATGGTCAGATAATGAGGCAGTGCTACAGTGGGTTAAGAACAATAACAGTAAGAATCCTTACGTGAGAAACCGCATTAAGGAAATACGAGAGTTGTCAGTAGGGTATAAACTAAGATATGTACCCACTAAAGAGAATCCAGCTGACTATCTCTCCCGAGGACTGACTTTACGGCAATTAACAAAGGCAGAGATGTGGTTCAATGGACCTCAGTGTCTAATCAGCGATCAGTGGCCTGAATAAAAGCCACAAGTCATTGTGACCAATGTTACTGTTCCCACTGAGAACCCAGAACCACCTCGGACTTTGGTAATTGATCCTACTCAGTACTCTGAACTGAACAAACTTATAGCTGTCACCCAAGTAATGTTTGATTTTCTAAAGAAAATAGGAATCAAGCATAAATTCCCTAATGCCCTAAGGTACTGGGTCAAAATAGCTCAAATCGACACATTCGGGACAGAATTTGACAATGTTCCTAAGAAGCTACATGATCTGGGTCTCTGGTTAGACACTGACAATTATAATTTAATCAGATGCGGAGGCCGTTTACAGCATGCTGACATAGATCTGGAAGTAAAAAATCCAATATTACTCCCTCGTCACCACATAGTAAGCAAACTAATTGTGTTACATAGACACAAATGCTGCACTCTGCATGGTGGGGTATTAGATACTCTCACGGACTTAAGACAACAGTACTGGCTACCCCAAGGTAGACAGACAGTAAAATCAATAATCAAATCCTGTGTTATTTGCCGGAGATACGATGCCAGAGTGCGTCCATATCCTGGTCCTCCTCCACTTCCGAAGGAACGAGTCGTACATATTCGTCCCTTTGAGACAACAGGAGTAGACTTCACAGGAGCACTAACACTGACAGGCACTAAAGACAAAACCCCAGTAAAAGCCTACATCTGTCTTTTTACTTGTGCCACAACAAGGGCAGTCCATCTAGAAGTGACTCCCAATATGAGTGCCGAAGCATTCTTACAGGCTTTCCTCAGGTTTGCTTCTCATAGATCCTGTCCTAAGTTAAGGATTTCAGACAATGGGTCCAACTTAGTGGCAGAAGAAGCATGTCTGAGGAAAATCTGGACACACCCAAAGGTACGCATGGCCCTAAATCAATGGCAGTGCCAATGGAAATTCATACCTCCCAGAGCACCATGGCATGGAGGCTTCTATGAACGCATAATTGGTACGGTGAAATGTTCTCTACGGAAAACCCTACACCGCCAAAAAATTGACCTACAGGAGCTTCAAACCGTAGTCATAGAGATAGAAGCACGAGTTAATAACCGACCACTTACCTACCTCTCTGATGATGTTTTGCAGCGTGAACTATTAAGTCCAGCTCATCTGATGTATGGGAGACCTCTCAAAACACTTGTGTCCCTTACGGACGAGGAACCAGAGGATCCTTCATATGTCCAAGAGAGTGATTTGGTTCAACGTTTCAAACATATATCGGGGGTGATAAGTCGATGGAATGACGTATAGACTCGAGAATATCTTACAGCTCTGAGGGAGTATCATTACGGGACAAATAACCCCTACAACAGAATTAACTTGAACCCTGGTGACATAGTTCTGGTGGATAGTGATGGACCACGCTCAGAGTGGCCTATAGGTCAAATAGTCTCTGTTTATCCAGACAGCCAGGGCATCTTGAGAATAGTGAAAGTAAAATGCCAAGGCAACACTACTCTCAAAACTTTAGAGAAATTAGTTCCTTTAGAACTGGCAAGGAAAGAAGACGTTTCATGACTTCCAGCACCCGATACACCAGTATGGGACATACGTCCCCAAAGGACTGCAGCACAACAATGTAAACTCAAATTAAAGCAGCACTACAATTCTGAAGGAGAAGAATAAAGTGATTGCAGTCCTTACCGGGACTTCGACCCATGTTCTCCCCCCCCCCCCCGGAATTATGTCGGAATCCGACACCCAGATAATAACATGGTCTCCCCTTAGTCAGTATTCCCTTAATAATAGAAAATGGGAGATCCTGTGATGTGAGAGACAACTCGTATATTTACAAAATATAATACTGTTTATACAACAGTCTTGTATCTAAATTTAACAAAAAAGTACTCAGCATGACTGAATATAATTACTAACACCATAATATAGCTTGACTCTCTTGTTAATGTAAAATTACTTGGGAAGTGGAACCATGCCCTCGGGCGTGGGTCCGAGAGCGTCACTCTTACACTACAACAACAAACACAGAAGATGCTCCAGTGTGTTGTGATACTAGTCACCTTGGATAGATCTACTCTGTCCCAAGAAAGCTACCACGACAACACCACTACTATCACTAGAGCAATCCTGTATCCGGCTTACCAAGTATACTATATATTTGATTTATTGTGTACACATTTTAATCATTTATAAGGTAGTCGGTCATGACATATGAATAGCACCCCATAAAAGTACGTGTATCCCATTTTACACCCTTATATTTCATGTCATACCTGTAATTATATGTTCAGGGAACCTTTATTAATTCCTTGCATCCATACAGGTAATTGTGATTGGAGCAGCAAGAAGCTGAGCATAGTTGAGCCTTACACATAATTTACTAGCTGTATGCCAAGCCTTGTAGACCTACCAGCCGCCATTACGTGCCACTCAGAGGCACAGGACCACACCCATTTTAATGCTACAGTTACACAGCCTTAGCAGGCCCATACTGCAGAATCAGCTAAGCCCACTTTAGTTATTGTAGAAGTAGTACTCAAAATTAGTAATAATTATTGAAATAATAGTAGATTAGACCACCATATGTGGTATGATATAAATTTATACATAGGTAAACAATTTGTAGTTTAAGAAGGAACCATCTTAAAGTGGTTTAAGCTAAAAATTGTCCCCCCAACTATGTGAGATAATTTCAGGCAGTTTTAACAAGTACATACAGTTCACTCAATTAATTCTTACTTACTAAGAAAATAAATAAGATAATACTTTATTTTATTGAAGTCAATTTAAAAAAGGAAAATAGCTGCTTGGAATTTCCCCACAACGTTAATGTCCATCAGTGGCACTTGTAAGACAGCTATTCAATAGTCCCTCGAGAAATAACAACAGTCTCCATCTTGCTGACACTTCGGCCTGACTAAATGAACTAACTGATCAATGGTGCTCACTGGTGACACAAGGTTGCAATCAATACATCTCACGGCCCTCCCGGTGAGCAAATATACTTTAATCACAATCTTTCGGGCCCTCGCAGCCTTCCTGGCGAGGTACCCAAGTAACTAGGTGGGTAATCCAACACTGATAACCCTTATCACACTCTAATGTGAACACTCTTTGCGACTTCCTGCAATTAAGTTGCAAATGGAAACAAAGCTAAGCAAAGTGGGATTCTGAGACACTTTTCCAGTAATCCACAAGTCACTTTACTATCGTGTCGAGAGACGATAATCAAGCAAATTGCCTTAATCAATTGCCAAATTGATTATGTGAATAATTATGTTAACTGACTGTCAATAGCAGTCAGCAACAAATTACTTCTACGTTAATCACGAACTCAGACAACAACCAACAATAGTATTCTACGTTTATCACCCACACTTGTCTCCTACAAACAAGTCCAACTGTCAACAATAGCTCATTATCTCTAAATTACATTACACTTGACCCCCTCAAGCATTCAGTGAGTAATTCCTTATTAATGTCAAACAGACAACTAATTAAATCCCCATCGAGTTACGTTAACTAAGCCTTCCACTCTCTCTTGGTAGCTGTAGCTTCTCAACAGTCTTTGTCAAACTTACTTTAATGAGCGTTAATTATACTAATTAACCCAGAGCAATTAATTGTCACTTGGAGCGATAATTAATTATACATAAATACGTCTCACTCCGCACTGCCTAAGCAGGTCTCATCAAACACTGTGAATTCACGGATGAGGTGTTAATTACCCTAATTAACAAGAGCGTCTCTTAATCAACTGTCCCCCAGACAAATATGATTAATCCAACGAGTTATGCTAGCCCAATGACATCGCACTACGAGTCAGTCAACTTCTTTGACGTTAATTATTCCACTAATTAATATGAGCCACTAATTAATGTACCACAGACAGGTAATTAGTCACAAGCAAATTACATTAACACAAATACTGTCAGATCTTGACAGTTTCTCCCCACTATGTGAATTCTTAATGAGACTGCTAATCACATAATTAGCAAGAGTGGTCAATTAGTTGTTACACGGACAATTAATTGCACCTGAAACGTATTTCGACAAGCTCAACACTGTTTCCCTTAACAGCTCCCTCATTAAGCAATGTGCAACCCCCTTATAAAGTTAATCACCCATTAATTAACTCTCATTGAGTCCTTAAGTCGTCAACATAACTTAAAGAAACACAAAGTACCCTCAGGTTACATAGGTCACACTCTCAGTGACATAACAAAATAAATGTCACGGCCCCAAATGGTTGCAGCCCATGCAACACGTTAATTACTGTGCCCCCACAGTAATAACACGGTTTGGCAACAATAAAAATATATACCTACATCATTGCCCCCTAATCTTGCAACAACCTGCAAAGAACTACTGTGTGGAATCACTACTTCAGCACTGCAATTTACATTAACTCAAGACACTGTCGCTCTACCGACAGCTGGCACTAATTCTCCTAATTAGTCCGATTAACCAATCAATTGCTTGCTCCCTCATTTAGCACTGTGGATCCCCTGATGAGTTAAAAGGCCCTCTTTAAATCATCAACACAGCTCCTAGGGCACTAATATAACATATACTAAAACAACAACACTGCCCAAACACACAACATACAGCATACCCCATATACAAATGACATCACTTTGCAATCAGTCAGTAATCACATTTACTGACTCGCCACACAACACCGTAATCTCAGACACAAGGGTGTCAGCTGACCACCCATGACCTTGGTCTGACAAATTACTGGACCTGCAATGAAAAACTCATGAAAATGGTACATATTCAACAATGATAATAGATCATACACTTTACCCTCACGAATAATCAAAAATATAATCACTATAGAGAAAATATTCACAGTTATACAGACCTCAAGGTGTCCTCTGACAACTCTATAATACTCTGGCCTGCCTACCTCTGTAATGATATACTTACACGCGTTAACATGGCATTAATCTTGACTCTGAACGATATATATTGAATTGTCAGATCAACACAACATTTATATGGGAAAAATCTCCACACTGACAGGTTTACATACTCGAGCCAGTCAACACACAATTCGTATTACATATACATCTAAATTGTGTTTCTGTGTAAACTCATACACATTCACGTCACAATACAGACAGTCTGTGCCCACCCACAGACAGTAACTTTTGACGTCAATACAGATGCCTCCTCCATGCTTGCTTCCCTCGCCTAACAGGCGCTATGGGACAACACAGCTGATACCTGATTTAACATCAGCACTGAGACACTGTAGCTGCATTTCATAAAATATGAGTACTCACGTTACCAGGCTCCACATTCATCCACATACACTCCCACCCCTAGGCTGAAGCAGAAGATCATCCAACTTGCTCCCACATGCATCGACTAGGCCGATGCATGTGGAAGCGCCTCCTCCCAGGGTGTTGCCATAGCGTGTTGCCCCAGGGTGGGGCCTGGACCTAGATTCACGAAGCTCCATGTATTTCTTCGTAAGTAGGTTTGTTAGGAAGGTTCCTAAGTATGCCCTAAGAAGATGCTTAGGTGCAATTCAGGTAGGTCCACTTAGGAAGATATTTGTTAGTTCACCTGCGTGCCGATAGAGGTCACTACTGTATTTCGTTTGGCCAATCAGAGAGCAGGCAACATTCTTCATATTGAAGATTTAGTGCTGACTTATCGGAGCTCTTCTGCCTCGTATTTACGTCGAATTTTCTTATAAAATTAGTATATTTCGAAGTAAAACTAGGTTTTTTTCAAATTCTACAGGCAGCACCGACATTGTAGTAAACAAATATGTTACATTTGTTGTTTACCTACGTAATTCTAAGAGATACTGTGTAGCTGTGACTCGGAAGATGCGCTGACAAGTATTGTATATATTTACTGAATTTACCCAAGGGCAACTCACTATCTAGTGGCCTCGAAGAGGACAGAAAGCCGGCGGCTTGTTAAAGGGCCGTCAATTGCCTTAATGATATTTTTTAGCTGGAATTTGGCATTTACGGCTTCAGCGGGTAGGCGGTTCCATGGGTTTATAGCCCTATTGGTGGAAAAAAACATTAGTTTTCAGTCCTACTTGAGAGAACATACTCTCCAACACTATATCTGTGATTGCCCTGTTATCAGTGACTTCATACCAAACGGTATGAGGTACTTTGAGCTCTGTAATTACTTCATACACTCAGGAATAATCGAAGATATTCTTGTGCTGCACCCAGATTTTGGCAGTGGAGGCTAATAGTATTTATTAAGTATTTTGTTCTCTCCTGATTCCATGTATGACTGACCATCCTGTGAGGTGAGGATGTTGGTTGAGCTTGTAGCTGGTTTTTGATCTACGTTGTGTGGTCCTTCATACAGAATAGGGAAGCAGCACATTGATGTGTATACCTAAACATGTTAAAAAATACATTGTTTGAGAGGAGTCTTGTAGAAACTGGTAGGAGTAATTATAATATAATGTTTCCATGATTCAGTGCTTACCTCTTATGAAAATCGTGAAGAGTTGTTTAGTCAGAGTTGATTTGTTTTTTGTATTGAAGCTGGTATTTGTACCTTGATTCCATGTAACTCTGTTTAGTCAGAGTTGATTTGTTTTTATATTGAGGCTGGTATTTTATACCTTGATTCCATGTATGTCTAACCATCCTGTGAGATGGGAGTATTAGATAAACTTATAGCTAGTTTTTATCTACACTGTGTAATATTTCATATAGAATAAGGTAGCAGCACATTGCTGTGTATACCTAATCTCTTATACAAAAAAATCAGTAATAAAGATTTTAAATTATAGTTTGTATTATTTCAAGTACTGAATTATCCTGATTAAATCATGTTAACCTGGATCATTAAGATCTCATGTTGATATGTAATAGTGATATATATGTAATGTTGATAAGTATTTCTTTTGAACTGCTAATCCATGCTAATCATTTTTGAATCATTCATTAAATTGTGCATTGTCTGAATTTTTCACTACCTTGGATATACCGTACAGTACAAAAGATCGGATAAAAATAAACCAGTAATATTTCTTTCATTATGTTTTTTTATTTAAATAACTGCATCAATATTTTACAGCTGACAGGATTGTTTTACCATACAGGTGCATTATTTGTTAAACAAAAATGGTATATTGTACACACAATGGTGCTACATAGCCTTATTAGCTTGATGCCTTCTTTAAACACTTACTGATTACTAAATAAAAAAAAATAATAATAAATAAATTTTATCAGGAAAAGTACATACAGTTGATTTACAAACATATGTTGGATTTATAGACAGAGCTAGTACATACAATACCTAAAGCCACTAATACTCATAGCATTTCGGGAAAGGTGTGGGGGAAAAAACTGGACTAAACTTAATAGTATCTGAATTAGGTTAAGTTGGTTGAAAGAGGGAATAAAACAAGGGGGGGGGGTAACATAGCAGAAATCAGCAATTGTACACCTTGGTGAACAAACAGCATTGTTTAAAAAATAGCAAGGATTGATAGAGGTACAGCCTTGACATGATTCGGGAGGTCACTCCACATTCTGGGTCCCTTGATTTGTAGAGCACTTCTAGTTTGGTTACACACAGCCAAATTGGGAACAGGAAGAGGTCTTGGACACAAATTTGTTCCATGCTAAATGTAGAGGAGTCAGTTGAGTATTCTCAAATAAAATAAGTTGCCTCAGCTTATAAGGTAAATAAAATAAGCATTTCTCAAATAAGTAGCTGCCTCACGTCACTGCCTTACTGGTACATAGCCTTCCGGCATGGTGCCTTCTTTTGATAATTACTTGTTCCACACCCAAGTTATATAACAAGAAGAGGTCTTGGACCCCTACTTACCTCTTCTTTTTAATAATCCATATAGTTATAACTATAGCTTTAAGTATTCAATGAAAAAAGTTTT
>WNGS01006052.1:0-17650 GCA_020271785.1 Procambarus virginalis | reverse complement strand
ACCGTTGCATTCGAACAACTCAAATTCCTCCTCTGTTCTAATCCCATTCTCGCCTCACCAGATATCAAAAGCCTTTCATCCTCCATGTCGACGCCAGTGGTACCGGCATCGGAAGTGTCTTAATGCAGCAGCGAGGCGAGGAGGTTCTACCTGTCAGCTACTACAGTTGCAAGTTGAAGCCTCATCAGAGAACTACAGTACTACAGAGAAGGACTCCTTCCATCGTCCTGAGCTTACAACACTTTGCACCATATCTGCACGGTGCTAGGTTCACTACCATCTATTCGGACCACAACCCTCTGAGATTCGTACATCAAGCCCAATTTAATAACCAACGTCTGCTGCGATGGGCTTTATATCTTCAAGGCTTCAATTTAAAGATCTGCTACATCAGGGGCCTGATAACATCATCGCTGACGCCCTCTCCAGAGTGCATGAGGTAGAGGCAGCTCCACCTCCACTCTACCTCCAGTGAACGTGACTCACCCGGAACAGCAGGCTTCGGGGGAGAGTTGTGACGATAATCTCTTATCAGAGATTTAGCCTGCTATTTTCGTATTTCATCACGTCCTCAACAATATGCAAGATACGTTTTGTAGTGGCTTAACGTGTATATCAAGACAGCCACACACACCTCAACTCCCCCTTCCCCCACTCCAGCACCTGCTGCACACTGGTCGACGCGCCAAACCCTTCAACTGCCTAACTAGCGACTTGCGGCCGTCCAGCGTTCTCATTGGCCGCAACCAACACACCTCCCGTTCCTCGCCAATCACAATCGTCGCCAGTATTGTGGAGTCCCTTGCATTTCTGCCAGCCAGAATATATCTCGTGCTCCTGCTATGAACACCTGAATTTGACCCACCTCGTGTGATCAAATAAGAGGTTCTTAGCTAGCGCATATATTCCCAGCACCATTTAATTTGTTAATGTAACCAGTTCCCCCTTTTCACTTTGTTATAATTTTATATATTTTTCTTTACATTATATTATATATATGCCAAGGTATCGTCTTTATTTTATTTTGTGTTTTCTAGATTAAAGTAAAGTATTTGTTATATTTTGTGTTTTCGTGTTTCTTGCCTTACCACAGATTATCAGACAAGCAGTCACTCTTTTTTCCTTTTTTTTTTTATTTTAATTAAGTATATGTGGCCCAGCACTGACACCTGCTAGTTGGTAGACTGCGACCACCATTTCCAACACGTTACCGTCACAATATATATATTCTATATATATATATATATATATCTATATATATATATATATATATATATTCGCGCTAGATATATATATATATATATATATATATATATATATATATATATATATATATATATCTGAAAACTCACACCCCAGAAGTGACTCGAACCCATACTCCAGGAGCAAAGCAACTGGTAACTACAGGGCGCCTTAATCCGCTTGACCATCACGACCGGACATAAGGAAGTGATAGCTGAGCTATATGAACCACTTCCCCGCCGGCACCTGGATGGTTATCTTTGCTCCTGGGAGTATGGGTTCGAGTCACTTCTGGGGTGTGAGTTTTCAGTTGTATCTAGTCCTGGGACATTCAGGCTTGTTTGCATTTGTGTTCTCACGTGTTGCCCCAAATAATGAGGTGATTTGATAAAATGCTATGCCAAAGATAACCATCCAGGTGCGGCGGGGAAGTGGTTCATATAGCTCAGGCTATCACTTCTTATGTCCGGTCGTGATAGTCAAGCGGATTAAGGCGCCCTGTAGTACCAGTTGCTTTGCTCCTGGGAGTATGGGGTCGAGTCACTTCTGGGGTGTGAGTTTTCAGTTGTATCTAGTCCTGGGGACCATTCAGGCTTGTTTGCATAATATTATATATATATATATAAATATAGTCCACCTCCCGGGGCTCGTGCGGCCTCAGGCTCTGCTTCTGGAGGCTGGGGTCATTCGTGCCTTGTTGGGGTGGTTCTTCTCCGGCCCCGACCACGGCGGTCTCCGGAGTTGAGTCCCTGTGCCCTTCTTTATCACCTTCGAGGTCAACCCCGGAACTCTCAGTTCCTGCGACGGCGCTGGAACCAATCGTATTGGCGTATGCCTTTCCATTGGAGACTTTCAGTGCCGTGGAGAGGGGGACCTGCTGCCTGGGTAACAGCTTCTCCCCCGATTCAACCTACCCTGGCTTTGCGCCCTGGTGACAACCAGAGCGCAACTCCATAGTCTCCTGAGACTGATGGATGCCTACTACTATATATATATATATATATATATATATATAATATATATATATATATATATATATATATATATATATATATATAATATATATTATTATATATATATATATTGTGACGATAATCTCTTTCAAGAGAGATTGAGCCTGCTCTTTCCTACTTAAAGTTACGTCAATTCTACAAGTACAAGATGCTACATTCAAGATACGTCACCAGTAGCACAAAACGTTTTGACCAGGAGGCAAAACGTATCCTTCACCCCCCTTCATGCCGGCTCACCCGTCTTCAACCAGCCAACTACCCATCCCAGCTTGCCTGCTCCTGATTGGTGACTCGCCGACCGCACACTGCACACTGCACCTCAGCGCCCTCTACCTGAGTCGACGTCTGAGCCTGACCAGCTATCAACTTCAGAATATTCTTTGTGCTCTTAGAGTTGACATCTCTCTCTGGCATACTAAGCTCTCTGGCTTTCGTATACTAAGGGAGGTCTCAGCCATAGCCAATATTCTCAGCACCATTTCACATTATATTATTTAATCTATTGTGTTTTGCATTTATCTTTGTCATTTTTGCATTAGTCATTTACCCGAGATTTGTTTTTATTTTCATTTATGTTTAAAGTAAATATATTAAAGTTTCATTGTTCATACTTTGTGTTTTACGTGTTCCTCCCTCTAACTTACCACAGACAACAGGCAAGCAGTCTATCTTTTTTTTGTAAGTGTGACCAGGCATTGACACCTGCCATTGGAGGACTGCCGAACATCAACACTCCAACACTTTCCCGTCACATTTAATGGGGGCCTGTCCTAGGAGCTTCACTCAGGTACTAGTACCAGAACGTCAATTTGTGGTAAGCGTTCTTCGCTTTGCTAAAGTTGCTTTTCAATATTTTCATTAATTTTCATATTTATATGGTGCTGTGTGTATTGTGCATTCCGAGAGTAGCATATGGTGAGTGGGAGATAACTTTGGATTACGTGGTGACTGTAGGCCGCAGTCATTCTCTTAATTGGTCATCTCTCCCTCCGTGTTATTACTCGTGTTTACCACCTTTTGTCCCTAGGATATTTCTCACCTTATCGGCAGATCATCATTTTGGGTACCCTGGTACTTTGGTTTGTCTTCGGGTCAAAAGCACCCAATCTTCTGCAATCCGACCGAAGGAGGATAAAGAGGGCCATAGTTCCTCTAGCACGGACTACGTTGCTGAGTTGGGACCTCAGCAGCAGTTCTCGTCACCAGTTGACACTCGCACCCCTACACGTCGGTCAGAGATGATGATATTTACTTAGGTAGGGAATTAGCTTTCTTTTTTACAGAGCACAAAAGTTCGCTAATTCTGTAAGTATCATATTTCATTCAGTGGGAAAGACTTGCTTATGTCCTATAGAGACTCGGCAAGGTATGCCTACATTCTTGGACTACCTAATTCACTTTTGAAGCAATTAAATGTTTCATTTGTTTTAGAAACTCAGTTTCATTTATTTAGTAGGATTTTCTTGCCCTTATTCTCTTACATTGAGTACCGGGTACAAGATTTCCTGCGACTTTGATTTACTAATCATTTACCATCTTGAAATTAACTTTAATTGTTAAAGATTAAATTCCACAGGATAGTTACCAGTTGCCACGTTATCCTGTTTCTGACATTTACCATATCACAACTATATTCGTTGTACATTTATCTGCTATCTTTCACAATGTTTCGTCTCCAAGCTTTCCGTAACGATCCAGCAGGTGAAATAGGGAACTTGAGTCGTGCCAAGAGAACCGAATTACAAGCTCTTGCACATGAGTATCAACTAGATGTTCCCTCTGGAGCCAACAAAAATGACATACACAACATGCTCTTGGATTACCTTTTAGATGAAGGGACAATCGACTCTGAAACTCACGAAACTTATTCTATTGCAGATAAACATGATCTGGCAACTATGAAACTCAAGCTCGAACTTGCCAAGATCGAGCGGGAGCAACAAAAGGAAGCTCTCCAGCTCAAGGAACGAGAAGCGGCCATCAGGAAGGAAGAACAGGAACGTGAGGCGGCCCTGGCAAAGGAAGCTCTCCACCTCAGGAAAGAAGAGGCCGCCTTACTCAAAGAACAACAGGAACAAGAGGCCGCCCTCAAGGAACGAGCGGCCGCCTTTACTCCGTGAGCGTGAGCGAGAACAGCTTGAAGCAAGAAAACGTGACCTGGAGTTACAACGTGAGCACAGTAAACGGCTAGCTGATAGTGCGCTCGAATATCGTCGACAAGAACTCACGTTGGAAACTACACACCACACTCAGCGCCAACAAGCTACAGCTAGTCTTCCTGTAAGTTTCAATGTCTCCCATGCAAGTAAGTTAATGCCACCATTCGTTGAGATGGAGATCGACGTCTTTTTTACCACCTTTGAGACCCTAGCTAATAAAGTTAAATGGCCTGCTAATCAATGGTCTACCCTTCTCAGAGTGCATCTTACAGGTAGAGCTGCAGTTACTCTCAGTACCTTAGCGTCTGAGAATGACTACCAGACCCTGAAGCAAGCAGTGTTGGACGCCTACCTTCTCTCCACCGAAAGCTACAGACGAAAATTCCGTGATCATCTTAAGGCAAGTACCACCACCTTTCTAGAATTTGCCAATACAAAGAAAAGATATTTCATGAAATGGCTGGAAGCAGCACATGTCTCTACCTTTGCAGAACTCGTCAACCTCATGCTAGTTGAGGAATTCTTGAGACGTATTCCCCCTTCCGTCCGTTTATATCTAGCAGATAAAGAAGAAACCGACTACATAAAAAGTGCGAAGTCGGCTGACACCTACAGCCTCATCCACCGGCTGACACCAGAACCACCTTCCAGTAAGAAGTCTTGGTACAGTTACGATAAAGAAAGTACCGATCAAGCGAGCTCACAATTGTATTGTAAGTATTGCAAACTCTATGGACATACCATAGATAATGTGGGAAGTCTCAATACAGAGCAATGAATCTACTAAACCCAAACAGACTCCTCCTAAGTCCGGTAAGCCTGTGATGAATGTTGGTGTTCATGTTAATGATCTTTCTCTCTTCAGTAAACACCTATATCCTGGAACTGTCTCTACCAACGGTACAGATTCGGAGGGACGTTCAAATTGAAGATCTTGAGGGACACAGCGGCTCTTCAGTCCATCATGTTGAAATCGGCTGTGTCTAACGTCACCTACACCGGGAAACCGTCCTTATCACTGACCTCACTGCTACCACTCCATATCCACTCGCCAGAGTCCACCTGGATTGTCCTTCGTGACCGGTGAAGTCCAAGTCGCCATCAGGGAAAAGCCTTTTCCTATGCCTGGAGTGCAACTTCTCCTGGGCAACGACTTGGCAGAAGATCTGCAACCGCCCAACCTGATCATCACGGACAAACCCAGGTGTGTACTTCTGTAATGGATAATCCCATCTTTGAATATGTTCCAGCAGAGGTTCAAGAAAGTGATCAAGTTTCTCCTCCGGTTTTGGTGACCACCCGTGCACTAGCTGCTGACTACTGCTAACCACTGTTCCTCAAGACCCTCAGAATCTACCCACCAAATCTTACCAGTTTGGAGTTCCGTAAGTTACAGAGGGAAGATCAATCATTAACACCATTATTCTTCCAGGCTGAGACTCAACCTGACAGTATCCTGGGTTCTTCCTAGAGAATGAGTTGTTCTACCGCAGATACAGACCCAGCAAGCTGAAGGAGGATGACGATTGGGCCAATGTCGAACAACTAGTGATTCCCACCAGCCTACGGCCCGATATTTTGCACCTGGCCCACGGAGCTCTTTCTCACTGTGGTTTCAACAAAACCTACCACGGAATCAGACAGACTACTACTGGCCAGGTATGGTAAAAGACGTTAAAAAGTACGTACAACAGTGTCATACATGTCAGATGGCAGGTAAACCTAACATCTCTATTCCCCAGGCTCCACTAAAACCCATCCAGGTGCCTGCGGACCCTTTCCACAGACTCATCATAGACTGTGTTGGTCCTTTACCCCGTCTGGCACCCCTATATATTCTGGCAACACCTATATATTCCTATCAGTTCCTACCATTACGGTTGCTACTGTGGTGAAACACCTATTGAAGATCTTCACCCAGTATGGATTTCCAAGAGATTTCAAAGTGACTGTGGCACCAACTTCACCAGTGATCTCTTCAAGAAGACGCTGGAGGAGTTCAACATCACACACGTACTGTCCAGCCCCTATCATCCTGCTTCACAGGGTTCTCTTGAGCGTAGTCATCAGACTATTAAAGCACTCCTAAAAAATTCTGCAATGACACCTTGAACAACTGGGATAACAACTTGATCTCATTATGTGCATTTTCAGAAGTCTCCCCAATGAGTCTCTAGGAGTATCTCCTTATGAGATGCTCTACGGACGTAAGTGCCGTACTCCTCTTAAAGCTTTTAAAGACTCTCTACGTAATGCCACCTTCAGTGACCCTCACCCCCTCAAATGTGCCCCTAGTTTTCTTCTATCAAACCTCAAGCACATTTTAGAGAGGAAATTTAACCAGGAGACTTCTTGTTGGCATATTTTCCTATCCCAGGTTCTCCATTGCAAAACAAGTTTTCAGGACCCTCACCGCATCAAGGAGTGCAGAACAACAACTACGTTCTTGAGACTCCAGATAGGCGGCGGAAGACCCAGCTGTGCCACGTCAACCTCCTGAAGCAATATCAAGGTATTCTCTACTGTATTGGTATCTGTCTCCACACTTAAAGGTCCATATCTCCACAGTGAAACCTTCCCTGCTTCTCACGAAAGCATTAACACTGAATCGGTGCTTTCAAATCGGAATCCTACCTGATCTTCATTCCAATTTACAGGACTATAATAGTGCTCCTTTACCATGTTCTAATCCTATTCTCGCCTCGCCAGATATCACGAAGCCTTTCATCCTCCATGTCGACGCCAGTGGTACCGGCATCGGGGGTGACCTGATGCAACAACGAGGTGAGGAGATTCTACCTGTTAGCTACTACAGCTACAAGGAACTACAGCACGATCGAAAGGGAGCTACTCATCGTCCTGAACTTGCAGCACTTCGAACCATACCTGCAAAGTGCTCAGTCTACCACATCTACTCGGACCACAATCCTCTTCACTTCCTGCAGCAAGCCCAATTCAACAATCGACAGCTTCTACGATGGGTTTGATATCTGCAGGATTACAACCTGGAGATCTCTACATCAAGGCGTCTGACAACATCTTAGCAGACGTCCTCTCCAGAGTCTTTGAGGTAGAGGCTGCTCCACCTATCATCTACCACCTGAAGACGTAACTTCACCAGTAACCGCAGGCTTCGGGGGAGAGTTGTGACGATAATCTCTTTCAAGAGAGATTGAGCCTGCTCTTTCCTACTTAAAGTTACGTCAATTCTACAAGTACAAGATGCTACATTCAAGGTACGTCACCAGTAGCACAAAACGTTTTGACCAGGAGGCAAAACGTACCCTGAACCCCCTTCACCTCCCTTCACGCTGGCTCGCCACCCTTCTTCAACCAGCCAACTACCCATCCCAGCTTGCTTGCTCCTGATTGGTGACTCGCCGACCGCACGCCTGCACACTGCACCTCAGCGCCCTCTACCTGAGTTGACGTCTGAGCCTGACCAGCTATCAACTTCAGAATATTCTTTGTGCTCATAGAGTTGACATCTCTCTTGGGCATACTAAGCTCTCTGGCTTTCGTATACTAGGGGAGGTCTCAGCCAAAACCAATATTCTCAGCACCATGTCACTTATATTAATTTTAATCTATTGTGTTTTTTACGTTTATCTTTGTCATTTTTTTCATTATTCATTTTCCCCGAAGTTGTCTTTATTTTCATTTCTGTTTATAGTAAATAGATTTAGTAAAATTTAATTGTTCAACTTTGTGGTTTATGTGTTCCTCCCTCTAACTTCCCACAGACACAGCCAGCAGTCTATCTGTTTTTTGTAAGGTGTGACCAGCTTGACACCTGCCATTGGGAGGACTGCCCAATATCATACTATATACTTTATATATCATAAATATATTATATATATATATTGTCGGGGTTTCACGGTGTTCTCGTTAGAGAAGGGTTAAAGCAACAGTAGACTGGATCTCCTTTCCAGGTGGTTGCTCCACAATAACCCTTACTCACCGTCGTTCGGCGGGTCTTCCCTCGATCCTCTAGGCTCCACTGCTGGCCTCGGAGAGTACCCCAGTCGGTCTCACAACCGGCCTTTAAATTGCAAGATGAGTGGGGCACAGATCGTTCCCTCAATCTGTGGCCCGCCCCGACACCGAACTCTTACACAGCCTTTCAAGGTCGCCAACTGGTTTTTTAGTGTCCAGTAACACTGCAGTGGTCAGGTGTAATTGTGGCAAGAGCAAATCCAGTAATATGGTCAGGCAGGTCACTCTGCTTTACTTCATTACACGGTCACAAGATAAATGGAGGGGATGATATCAAACACCAAAGAGTTTTGGTATTTTACTTAAAAGACAACGAGAAATATATATGCATCAATGTATCAGGAATAATATATGACACATTGCTCCATTCATAGCATAATATTCTGGAGCGCACCGATATGGTAACATCGGCAGCGCCGCTCACCTGTCAGATGTCAGCTGACCGGGACCCTCGCGATCGTGGGAACAGACTAGTACTTGTTTTCTAATTCTGTCACGATCCCCGTTTATTTAACTTTTTCCAAAACACTATTCAACATTCACATGGCTTACTTATGATTTCACTGGCCTCACGATCAACATCTTATTCACAATACTCTCACAGTGACTTTTCACCGTACCAAAAGATTACTCTATTCTTAATAATATTTACTGTGAATGCACTCGCTTGATCACTGAACTTTTCTTTATATCTATACTTTCTCTCACAGAGATATCACTGGCAATCACTTCACGTATATGATATTATTCAGTACACAGTCATGTCATATATAAATCAGTAATCAAATTTCAGGCATATATATATATAATCATGAAGATCAATACACAGGCATTTATATCAATAGATCATAGAGATCAACACACAGGCATTTATATCGATAGATTATAGAGATCAACACACAGGCACTTATATCAATAGATTATAGAGATCAATCACAGGCATTTATATCATATTATAGAGATCAATCCACAGGCATTTATATCAATAGATTATAGAGATCAACACACAATATCTGGTTTACTACCAATATATATAATAATAATACTCACTGGAAATTAATAATAGTCACAGTAAATTCTCTGATGAATCTTGGTGCTTGCACACACCCACACATAGATATATATGTAAACTGATACTGTGAGCGCTCTGGGCAGCCTCACCACATACTGTGCTCTCTGTGACTTAGACTCAAGTGAGACTTGCTCACGACATATAAATATCCTGACAAGAAATATATAGCTAACTAAAGGGGAAATGGGAGGTAACTGTAAACACCTACTTCACCTATCCTAGGATGACAGTTGGGTTGTAGCTCCTGGTCCAGGCTCTCGCCTCGTTCACCATCCAGAAACACAAGCCCACGCCTTAGGATGTCGCGTCTCGCCGCTTCTGTACACAGCAGGTCCGTGCTCCTTCCTCTACAGTACGTCGCAGGGTTGAAGTCGGTCTCCTGGCCGTCAACTTTCCTCCCAACTACGGCAGCCAGCCTACGTCTCGGCGGTCGTCGCACGTTTCCCAATTAGTCCTTGTCACTGTACTCCCAGAGGAACTGCCTCTCACCACTACGAAGTCACTGTGAAGTTATCAGCCGTCCCAGACGATACTGCTTAAGCTCCACACGCACAGCACCCGACTTCAGAGCACTTGAAGCTCACAACACTGTCAATTCCCTCGTCGTCTAGATATATCGCTAGGTATTTGGGAAGACTTCTCGACGTGCTTGCATCCAACTGTTGACTCGTAGGGTTCCACGAAGGTGGGGTTACTGTCAAACTTGACAGGATCGTCGATCACACGTTCAACTGGTTGACAAGGCTGTCAACCCGGTTCACTCACGGTGGGTGGCCCGGCCACTAAGCTGTCTCTTATACTGGTGAACTGCCAACGACGACACACGTCGATGCCCGGCCCACTTCTTGCAACGCACCTGTCCCTGAGCACTTGTTGCTCAATATTCTGTCAATTCCTTATCTGAGCCACATCTGGTTGCAGGAAGACCTCACAGAGTGCGTGCCAACAACTGGAGACGCTTACATCCACCGGAGTTCGGTAAATCCGTCACTCTGACAGGATGACCGATCGCGCGTCCTACCTCTCGGACGTGTCGTGAAAGACTGATATCGCCACGGCGCCAACACGGCCGGACCCCCCATGCCTATGTGACGTCACTTTTCCCAAAGTTGGTTTTCATTGGCTCCCAGTGCCACGTCGCTGACGGTGACCAATCTGGCGCCACTGACGTCACACAGTTTTGGCGGGAGAACAGACTCGCCAGCGCCATATTGGCTCCCTAAAGGGCCTATCCCACAGGCCAAAATGTTCATTTTTTGCAATTTTCTCGGCTCTTCGAGAATACTGTTCTCTCCCACATATGTTCAATTGATGCCTGCAATGTAGAGAACGCTCGGGAATAGTGGACATGACTCTTACAGCAGGCGTGGGAGAATTAGAAGGGGGGGAACACCGTCACATACCCCTCCCCTTAAAATAAGAGTCATGTCTGGTTAGTGCATGCGGACAACGCATCTGCGACTACGTTGTCCTTTCCACTGAAATCTTGGCTTCCAGCCAGTATTGCAGCCGCCAATGTGTGACACTCCTCGTGTCTGCAGACCGTCTTCAAGGTCATCCTGGGCGTCCACTGCTTACCTTTGCGGACCGAGGGCTCCACACCTCACGTCCGTTCACCAGCTGGAACTGTGAGAAGATTAACGGTTCTGCCACTGCTTTGCAAATGGCCAACAAAACAGGGCCCGCTGTCTCTTCCCACTCGTCTTCCTGCTCTACGCAGAACATTCTCAGAGCTGTCTCTGAGGTGGAGTGGAATCTTCCGACCGCCCCCTTCGACTGCGATCGGTAGGGCGACGACCGAATCTGCATCACTCCCCAACTTATCATTGTTCGTCTGACACATCAGACCGGAATATATTTCCACTGTCAGCCTGATTTTCCCTGGGCCTCCTCACCCAAGAGAAAAGATGTTGTAGTTGCCCAGCCACTTCTCTCGACGTTGAACGTCGCATCGTGGTCATCCCTAGGTGACCCGCAGAGTCAACAGCGTGCAACGGACTCAACACTGCCGCTCTGCACTTGGCTGGCAACGCTACTTGGTCTCTCGTACCTGGAGAGGCTTTTCCGACCTCCATCCTTACAGGTTTACACTGTCTTACTAATATGCCTTCTTGCCTGTTAAAGTGAGTAGCTTTCTCGGGACCAATACGTCCTCCTTTGGCCTTACAAATCAACTTGGGAATTCTGCCTGCTGCACCTCCTCGAGACGAGTGCGGTCCATCCTGGAGAACCGGTGAGGGTCACCTGTACCTCACCATCTGGGCTGCCTTCGCCCTCCACTCGCTCTCCGGGTTCCATAACGAGGTGATCATCATCCGGGACGTCGTCCTCTCGTAGTCCCTCTCTCGTCGTCGCCTACGCCTCGCACTGCCTCGGAATCATACACAGACAGGGAACGCCTCCATGGCGATTCCTTTCTCTCGTCCCCACAGGCGTCGAACACTTCGCCTTTCTTCTCTAGGTGCTCCAAGCACTCCTCGTCCTTCACGAGGTTCGGTAGGACACGTCCTCCACATGCGTCATTTCCCAAATGACCTGTGCCTCCCTCGTGGGCATCGTCGCACAGACCCCCACTACTAGGGTTTGGCATCCATAACCGAACTCAGGGTTACCTGGTGTAGGGGCATCTGCACTGGGCCTCCCACAGTGGTCACACTTGCCTCACCTACACAGGTATTCTCGTGACACTCAGGAAAAGGGTTCTGCTCACCAGGGTAAATTCCGCCCCAGTATCTCTCAGCATCATTACCGGATGGGGTCTGCGTCCCCCACCCTTACAGTTCCCTCACGCACGAATGGGTTAGCCTCCTTCTTCCTACGTACGGGTCCATCCCGCACTCCTTCGGCTAACTGGTCCTCTACCCGCACAAAAGCAACGTAACCCCGCTGCTTAGGACGTCTGCATTCGCGCGCCATGTGTCCTATTAACCCGCAGTTGAAACAGCGGATCCTTCTCTCTTCCGCGGACTCCTCTTGCGCCTTCCAAAGACTCATGCTCAGCTTCTCCGGCCGTGACGATAACAAGATCTCTTGAGCTCTCCCTCGGTGACTTCTTCGGCGGTTCCACAGCACTCTTCTGTCCTCTGCTGTCTCCATTTGAGGGGTAGGACTTAGGATAACTCGGTCCTGTCCTCCAACCGTCCGACCTTCTATTATTCCTCCCATAACTGGAGAATGCGGGCGGTCGGTGCTGTCCCTCTCGACATGGACGTAAAGCTTCCTCTAGCATGTCTGCTCGATCGCCGCGGCTCTCAGGTCCTTGATGCCCGCCTCCTTTACTCTCACCTAATCTCGGGAGAGAGCACGGACATGAACTTTTCCATGACCATCAGCCCCTTGATGTCTTCAGCCGATCTTGCTCCTTCCGACTCCAGCCATTTCACGAATTTCCTTTCCATGTCCCTCGCCGTCTCTGCATACGATTTCCTGGCGATCGGTACATTCTCTAAACCTTTCCTATAGCACTCCGGCGTCAGCTTGAACGAATGGAGCACGGCCCGTTTTACTGCATCATACTTGGTACATTCCTTGAGATCGAGCATATTGTAAGCTTCACGAGCTTCACCAGTGAGCCTTCCCTGAACTAGCTCCGCCCACTCTGCCCTGGCCACTTCTTCAATGTAGCGACCCTTTCGAAGTGTTCGAAGAAGCCCTCAGCCTCATTAGGCACGAAGACGGGCAAATCCCTCTCTCTCACTCGCGGTCTCTCCGGCTGTTGTGGTGGGGCAGTTGGAACTAGTCCTAGCTCAGCTCGCTTCAGCTCAATCTCCTTGTTCGCTTCAACCTCCTGCAGCTTCGTCCTAGCATCTATTTCGCGCTCCTTCAGCTGTTTTTCTCTTTCTGCTTCTTCTCGTTGCTGCTGTGCCTCTCGTTCTTCTCGTTGCTGCTGTGCCTCTCGTTCTTCTCGTTGCTGCTGTGCCTCTCGTTCTTCCCTACGCAGCTGTGCTTCTCTCTCTGCTTCCTCGCGCCTCAGCTGTGCTTCTCTCTCTGCTTCCTCGCGCCTCAGCTGTGCTTCTCTTTCTTCTCTGCGCAGCTGTGCTTCTCTTTCTTCTCTTTGCAGCTGTGCTTCCCTTTCTTCTCTGCGCAGCTGTGCTTCTCTTTCTGCTTCTTCCTCACGCTTCAGCTGTGCTTCTATCTGCATCTTCATTATTTCCAGCTTGACACTGCGCGCCTACTGCCACTGGATCCCCGGCTACTGCAAACTGCAGTAGAAACTGAAAACTACTGAAAACTACTGAAAACTCAACTGCAACTGGTATGCAACTGCAACTTTTCATTCCCATATAGTCCTGGGGACCATTCAGGCTTGTTCGCATTTGTGTTCCTCACGTGTGCCCCAAAGAATGAGGTGATTTGGTAAAATGCTATGCCCAAGATAACCATCCGAGTGCCGGCGGTGAGGTGGTTCAAATAGCTTCGGCTATCACCTCATTATGTCCGGTCGTGATGGTCAAGTGGTTTAAGGCGTCTTGTACATACCAGTTGCATTGCTCCTGGGAGTATGGGTTCGAGTCACTTCTGGGTGTGAGTTTTCATTCGCATATAGTCCTGGGGACCATTCAGGCTTGTTCGCATTTGTGTTCCTCACGTGTGCCCCAAAGAATGAGGTGATTTGGTAAAATGCTATGCCCAAGATAACCATCCGAGTGCCGGCGGTGAGGTGGTTCAAATAGCTTCGGCTATCACCTCATTATGTCCGGTCGTGATGGTCAAGTGGTTTAAGGCGTCTTGTACATACCAGTTGCATTGCTCCTGGGAGTGTGGGTTCGAGTCACTTCTGGGGTGTGAGTTTTCATTCGCATATAGTCCTGGGGACCATTCAGGCTTGTTCGCATTTGTGTTCCTCACGTGTGCCCCAAAGAACGAGGTGATTTGGAAAATGCTATGCCCAAGATAACCATCCGAGTGCCGGCGGTGAGGTGGTTCAAATAGCTTCGGCTATCACCTCATTATGTCCGGTCGTGATGGTCAAGTGGTTTAAGGCGTCTTGTACATACCAGTTGCATTGCTCCTGGGAGTATGGGTTCGAGTCACTTCTGGGGTGTGAGTTTTCATTCGCATATAGTCCTGGGGACCATTCAGGCTTGTTCGCATTTGTGTTCCTCACGTGTGCCCCAAAGAATGAGGTGATTTGGTAAAATGCTATGCCCAAGATAACCATCCAAGTGCCGGCGGTGAGGTGGTTCAAATAGCTTCGGCTATCACCTCATTATGTCCGGTCGTGATGGTCAAGTGGTTTAAGGCGTCTTGTACATACCAGTTGCATTGCTCCTGGGAGTATGGGTTCGAGTCACTTTTGGGGTGTGAGTTTTCATTCGCATATAGTCCTGGGGACCATTCAGGCTTGTTCGCATTTGTGTTCCTCACTTGTGCCCCAAAGAATGAGGTGATTTGGTAAAATGCTATGCCCAAGATAACCATCCGAGTGCCGGCGGTGAGGTGGTTCAAATAGCTTCGGCTATCACCTCATTATGTCCGGTCGTGATGGTCAAGTGGTTTAAGGCGTCTTGTACATACCAGTTGCATTGCTACTGGGAGTATGGGTTCGAGTCACTTCTGGGGTGTGAGTTTTCATTCGCATATAGTCCTGGGGACCATTCAGGCTTGTTCGCATTTGTGTTCCTCACGTGTGCCCCAATGAATGAGGTGATTTGGTAAAATGCTATGCCCAAGATAACCATCCGAGTGCCGGCGGTGAGGTGGTTCAAATAGCTTCGGCTATCACCTCATTATGTCCGGTCGTGATGGTCAAGTGGTTTAAGGCGTCTTGTACATACCAGTTGCATTGCTCCTGGGAGTATGGGTTCGAGTCACTTCTGGGGTGTGAGTTTTCATTCGCATATAGTCCTGGGGACCATTCAGGCTTGTTCGCCATATATATATATATATATATATATATATATATAATATATATATATATATATATATATATATATATATATTATATATATGGTGTACCTAGTAGCCAGAACGCAGTTCTTGGCCTACTATGCAATGCCTGATTTGCCTAATAAGTCAAGTTTTCCAGAATTTGACATTTTCTCATTTTTTCTTATGAAATGATAAAGCTATTCATTTCATTATGTATGACTATTAATTAGTTCATACATAATGAAATTAATTATATTTTTTTTTAAATTTGAGTTAAAACTAGCGTAGATATATGACCAAACCTAACCAACGCTACCTACCTAACTTAACCTATCTTATCCTAACCTAAACTAACACAATTAAGTCAATAAATTATGTTCCTAACACTTAGTGTACCCAGCGCGCCACCCCTCAACTGTGCGATTTGGGTCCCAGTGTTTCCCGGGAGTGCGCATTAATTCTGAAAAGTGTATACTCTCTTCAACTTTGTCACCTCAATTCTCGTCCTACGAGATTAAATTTGGTATCATTGTGTTCGCAATAAAATTCTCTACAGCACTAATGCATATAAACTCCAAAGCCCGGCTAATTACCCACAGCATACAGAAAAAGTGCGAACGAGTTACCAGGAGCGCGCAAAAGTGATAAAATGTGTTCACTCTTTTCACTCTAGTGACCTCAATTTTGTCATAGGTCTTTCATTTTAGTATCAGTGGGTTCGCAATAGAATTCTCTAGTGGAATATTAGCATATAAAATAAAAAACCTGGTCACGCTCCACCCGCCGACGAGTTGAAGACGGGCTATGCTTTAACCGCGAGGAAGCGCCCAGATGCCTTCCAGCTACACTCCTAATTCCTGCCCACAAATGTTTAGTATTTAGTATTATAGTATATTTAGTATTATAATTTAGTATTTTTTTGTGTAGTAGTTGTACATCACATAAGTATTGTAGACAGCCATTTGTACAAAATAGGAGGTCATTCTCTTCGTCCATTTGTGAGTTTTCCTTATGAAGTGATAATTTTGATCATTTGGTCAAAGTGATCAACACCTTTCATGTTTGTATTGTAGTCACAGATTGCATTCGGCTTGTTGACAGTTACCAAACAGTCCCAAAAAATCGGATAAAAACCTGATTTTTGGCAATTATTTTAGTGGATGACACAGCATTGCGTCATCCCCGAGATTACCGACAGTAAACGGATGACGCAATGCTGCATCATGCCGGACTAAATTGTTTGCAAAATTATTTATTACTCTAGATTATTATGTTACTTCTTATTATGAACTGTTTACTCCATTCAAACTTTTATGGCGAAAACCCCACAACAATTTTACTGATTTATTTAATGTTATGCCCGAAATGCTGCGCATTTTGATGGATTTACTAAATCCACCATTGTATATTTTTATGTTTTTGCTGTTAATACTTTTGTTAAATGCAAATTTTATTTTGAATTGTTGCTGAAACTACAGATTCTGAAATGTAACGGTCGATGCCTATCATCATTAATAGCCACCTTTTATTAGTTATAATTTGCTACATTTTGTTAACATTTCATATGTGTACCCCTTCTTGTTTTAACATTGTTTACCCATTATATCTAGAAAACTTTGTTTTTATTGAAATATTTTATATTGTCCTGAAATGTTTCACATATTTGTGACTTTATTTACTATACAACTCCTGTACCTTCTAATTTGCATTATATGTATGTATTTTATCAATAAATTAATAATAATAATAATAATAATAATAATAATAATAATAAAATAATAATAATATTATTATTATTATATTATTATATATTATTATTATTATTATTATTATGCATGCATCAATAAATTAACAGTGGACAGAAAGCAATATAACTTCTTTTGCTTGTGGGGCTCATGAAGTATTATTCAATTAACAACAAGAAAAGGAGGAAGGATTTTAGCAGTAAATACTGTTTAATTAAGACAAAGATATTACTTTGGGGTAAACTCATAGAGGAATAACAAGCCAACGTTATGCTCGCTGGCTCGGTCTCTATTTTCACCACATGGGACATGTAAATAACCTGAGCTGTGAGGTTAACTTATAGTTAAACCCAAATGATTTTGGCAATATTGTAGCCACTCCAGACAACTGAATTATGACAACCAATAAACTGTCCATTCACACCTTGGCAATTCAACTGGAGAAGTGGGAGGTTTATTCATATAACAAGAGATGTATCCAATGCCAAAATGACTTCAAGTTTCCGTTCCATTTTATAAAATGTAAAATAAAGTATTATATAATATATATAT
>WNGS01006050.1:0-23481 GCA_020271785.1 Procambarus virginalis | reverse complement strand
GGTGCCAGGCCCGATTCAATGGCCCGCGGCTACACGGGGTTCACAGTAGCTTCCTCAGGGCCCTTGTAAACAGACGCAATTTTAAAAAAAAAAAATTGTGGGCACTATTCTCAGGTGTGAGAGGCACAGTACTGTGGAGCAACCAAGGCTGGCGCACGCAGCATGAGCGATCAGCATTGCTCATCTTGTGACCACAGCATCACCGAAAAATGTCAAAATAAATATATAACTGTTATTATTTAGTGATGACAATATTACAGATGACCCCTGATTGTGATATAAATAACCAGGGTTGTAATAATAGCAAGATTGTTGTAATTATTAGCGCTGTGAGAGGAGTAATGCTGAGAGACTGAGGGAGACAGCATCGTTTACTGACTGAGTGGCCACCTGGTATTGTTTACATTCACCATACCAGCTCAGTGGTTCTCTATGGTGAACACAAATGTAGATATTATATATATGTGTGTATTAGTGCTCATAACAGCAAAAGGATTATGCTGGGAGGAGCCATTTGGGGTGACGGAGGTGACGTCGTCGCACGATTTGTCAAGCTGTTTAGAGGGTGGCCACTATGCTCTTTGGGCGCACTACAAGCTTAGGTGTACAATTACAGTGCATAAAACATGTAGATATTTATATATAATATGTGTATATAGGGTAATAACACTGAAAACAGTATTGTTGGGGAGAAAGTTTAGTGCGTGTGACCTTGAATGAGTGAGGGAGTTGCCAGCCGCCAGCTGTGTATACCGACGACTCTTAGTGCCTGAACTAACTATATCAGCTTAGCTGTACAGTTGTGGTGAACAAAATATATACATACTTATATATAACGTCTGTATATAGTGTAATAACACCACAAATGGTATTGTTGGGGGAGAAAGTTTAGTGCGTGTGTTGAGGGAGTGGCAGCGAGTGGCTGGCTGGTGTGTGGCGGTAACTCTTCGTGCTCTTCGACTCTCAATACCAACTTAGTGGTTCGTAATGGTGACCAAAATATGCAAATACTTATATATAACCTGTGTATAGAGTGTAATAGCAGCAAACAGTATTGTGGGGGAGAAAGTTTAGTGTGTGTGTGACCTTGAATGAGTGAGGGAGCAGCCAGCTGTGCATACCGACGACTCTTAGTGCCTGAACTAACTATATCAGCTTAGCTGTACAGTTGTGGTGAACAAATATATACATACTTATATATATGTCTGTATATAGTGTAATAACACCACAAAATGGTATGTTGGGGGAGAAAGTTTAGGCATGTGTTGAGGGAGTGGCAGCGAGTGGCTGGCTGGTGTGTAGCGGTAACTCTTCGTTGCTTTTCGACTCTCAATACCAACTTAGTGGTTCGTTATGGTAACCAAAATATGCAGATACTTATATATAACCTGTGTATAGAGTGTAATAGCAGCAAAACTATTTGTTATTGTTTTATGAACATACAGTACAACCTCGATTCAACGTACCCGATTCAACGAATCTCCGGCTAGTTCGCACACTTTTCAGGCCGGATTTACTCACCCTGTTCGACGAACAATGGTTCGCCGAAGCGGGGGATGTTCGGATTTGCTTACGACGTCGAGACAGAGTTCACAGACTGGTGGAAAAGTTTCACATTCTATCACAGATTACAATTATTAATTCCTTCATATGACAAGTTCGATCACACAAGTGGACCACACAAGTGGACCGCACATGTGGTCCACAAGTGGTCCACAATCTTACGATGTTGGGACAGAGTTCACAGTGGTAGAAAACTTTACCATCCCATCACAGATTACAATTAATAATTCCTTCATATGACAAGTTAGATCACACAAATGGATCACACAAATGGACCACACAAGTGGACCACACAAGTGGACCACACAACAAGTGAATCATATGAACCAAACACCAGCCAGAATGGTCCACAAGAAGTGACGCATATTAACCAAACACCAGCCAGAGTGGTCCACAGAAGTGAACGACTGAGTTTCAATGATTTTCGTTCACCGATTTGTGGCACACGTATCATTGTAAATTAATTTAAAGGCTGAAGCGTGAATAGCTAGCTAATATGTTGAAATCTTCTTATACATTTTCTGTGATGAAACAAGACGAGTGAGGGTAGACAGATAAGGGAATACTGTACAGTAAACTTCACTTTACAGTGAGGTTTCACTCACTTTCGTCTGTGTTGTCATAGTTCAGTGACCCATGACTTTGAACGTTTCACATTAATAAATCATTTCTAAAACTGGTGTTTTAATAACTCTCTATTATCCTAATTAAACTAAACTAAATAAGACCAAAAATATGCTGTAATAAGGTAGATATCTCCTATTTGAGAAATTGTTCACGTTATTTGCAGCACAACTCCAGCACGAGTGGACGTGTCTAATCCCTGTCCATACACCATGCTTGTTGTGTTGTGTTCGATTTCGTCGCCACAGTTCAGCGATCTACGGCTTCGAAATAATAAAATTAATAAATTAGTTCCAAAGTATTTTTTATAGCTCTTATTACCGTAATAATGTTGCTAAACTAAATATGTAACCCAAAATATATAATTTGATGTAAATTGAATATTTGAGAGAAATTGAGAGAAACATATGCTACTGGAAATCGAACACAACACCAGGCGGTGTTTTGTTCGATTTCGTCGCCACAGTTCAGTGACCTATGGCTTCGAAATAATGAAATAAATAAATCAGTTTCAAAATAAGTATTTTTTATAGCTCTTATTATCGTAATAATGTTGCTAAACTAAATACATAACACAAAAATATATAATTTGATGTAAATTGAATATTTAAGAGAAATTTATGTTACTGGATCAGGCTTAAACACCAGCCAACTGAAGGGTGTGCGTATAGACTTAGTCTGCGTTCGTACAGTATGCACCCAGTGCCCTTAGCTTTGTCTGCGATTGACGTACAGTATTTATCGGCCGGTGGAAGAATAATTGTGGAATTGACCATTTTTTTACTACAGCTCTTTGGTTATAAAACAAAATGTCTCAGGGGCTTACTAATAGTGCCTTATTAATGCCAAAAACGAAGCAATATTTTGCAACAACTAGTAGCAGAAAATCAACCAGCACGAGAACAGCCGTACCCAGCACGAGAACAGCCGTACCCAGCACGAGAACAGCCGTACCCAGCACGATAACAGCTGTACCAAGCACGAGAACAGCCGTACCCAGCAAGAGAACAGCCGTACCCAGCACGAGAACAGCCATACCCAGCACGAGCACAGTTGTACCCAGCACTGGTACAACAGCCGTACCCAGCACAAGCACAGTTGTACCCAGCACTGGTACAACAGCAGCCAGCACCAGCTCAGAAGCGGCTGAACTCACAGCAGCAGCGAGCACCAGCAAAGCTGATGCAAACATCTAAAAACATCGTGTGCAACATGAACAGTTAGAACAAGTGTTAAATTTAAGTGTGTACTCAGTGTTAAAATTAAAGTTGCAGTAATTTTTGTGTACAATAGTTTTCATAAACTGTATTGTAGTACTCAACATACAGCAGAACTACTTTTAATCAACACAGTGCTAACGGCATAATGCACTGCAGTACGTATTTACTGTAGAGCATTCACAACTTCACAAAACTTCAAGATGGATATAACTTCAACAATAAGGTAAATTTATGAATTACAGTATTTCTTAGTAGAGAAGTAATATATAGGTAGAGTATGTAATATGATAATGCATTTTTATTGTGTACAAGAAAAAAAAAAGACTGACACAAACGCCTCCTGAAGGTCACCTCTTGCAACGAATCCAACGCTCCAACGAACTGGGGTTGGTCCCATATAGTATGTTGAATCGAGGTTGTACTGTAAATTGAATACTAATATGCACACCATACGTTTGAGTATAGCGATTATTCACCACTTTTATTATATAAATATATTACAATACACACTATTGAATAATATTACTGCAAAAAAACTAAGAAAAAATCAATCGGAGACATTGAAACAATTAGGTAATAATATCTTTGTGGCAACTCCCATCTGTCAGCGCAGGTGACGCTGACTGGCCCTGGCGACCGCTCTGTCAACGCCCACTTTTTGCCAGACTCCTCGGTCAATTGCGCCCAAAATATGTGACCTACGATTTTTTTGCTATTTTTCCCGTGCTCAGGGGACACAAATTAACGTGTTTAGAAGACGAAAAATTTTTGGGATTTTTTTTTTCTTGCGCACAGGGGTGTACTGTAAATGTCCCAGGACCCTGAGCAGTGTAAGGGTTAATAGCAGTGCAGTACCAGGAATTAACAAATATTGGTCTAATTTGGCTTCTCTCTCTATATAATCTAGCATATTGTGAGACAACGAACTGTAGTTTGTATAAATTATTTACAAAAAAGTAATTTTTCATGTTGATGTTTTGGCAGTGTGACGACGGGTGTGGTATATTTGTGCGCCAAAGTCAGCTGATTGTGCTGGACTCAGAAGAGGACGGAGAGGAAGGTTCGTCGGCCACCACGCCCTCTGCCTCCTCTACAGCAACCACCCTGCTAGTGACAAACCCAAGTCCAGGTAAGATCATAGTTCCTGTTTAAAGAGATGAATTTTCTGTTAATGGAAAACAGTACAAGTCTATTTTGTTCATGCACTGTGTAAGCTTGTTTGTAAACATTTATTGCAGAAAATATTGTCAAGACAAAATCAATGGAGCTTTCAGGAAAATACTGTATCAACAGTATCTTAAAATATGTATTGAGAACAAATAGGTTTGGATCATTGGAAGCCAAAAGCATGGTTTCTTCATTATTTAAATAAGGAGATCTGTTAAAAATTTACATCAAGCATTTTCAATACTGCAGTCCCTGGGGTTGCAGTGGAAACACATTTGCCCTGCACCTTGCAAGAGATTTGGTCTGTGTTCAAGTCCTGTTCTGACTGACTAGGTGGTAATCCTTAATTGTTTGCCTCTGTTCACCCAGCAGTAACTGGGTACTTCGTTGTTAACTGATTGGCTGGTCGTGTTCCAGGGAAAAGTAGTGGGTAAGGCTTACTATGAACAGTGGGCAGGGAAAATTCTCAGCCTGTTACCTTACATCTTATTTATTTATATATACTGTGTGTGTATATACATGTATACACTTATTATTTTATACGTGTATATATACACACGTGTTTATATTACACGCTCGGGTCGACTGAGCGCATGTTTCGCGGTCGTGCGGAGTCGACCTGCCTCAGTTTACTAGAGCCGCCCGCTTAGTGACAATCACACTTATACGAAATTAATTTTTGTTGCTGATTTTTTGCTTTTTTGACCATTAACTGATTATTATATATCATGCTATGGGTCCCAAGAAAGTCTGTGGTAAGGTTAAACATATGAAAACACATGTGAGGATGACCATAGAGGCAGTACAGAATATCCCTTCCTCAAAAATTAAGAACATGTGTGCAGCATGGGAAGAACTGTAAACTTTTGCTGAAACGACTCACCCAAATTAAGCTGCAGTAGGCCGTTGCCTTAACCTTTTCAATGACAATGTGATGCATCACTACAGACAAGTGTTTAAAACGAAGGGAAAAACAAGTTTCGCTAGACAAATCTGGAAAATCGCCTGGAAAATCTCTTCCAGGCAATTAACGATGCATAAGCAACAGGGCTCTATCAAGGAACATATAATCTCTTCCCACAACCAGACCATCACCAGAGAAGTCTTAACAAAAAACACGGAAATCATCGATAGATACAACGATAGCAGGCTGCTAGATATCTGCGAGGCACTACACATCAAGAAGTCAACACCAGCAATCAACAGCCAATTAACGCACAATTACATTCTACCCACTTCAAGACTCCGCTCCAATACAGAAGCATCAAGAAATATGGGCCAATAGGCCTTCTGCAGTTACAGATCTATTCTTCCCTTTAGCTTATACCCATTGTTTCGTGTTCTGTGTTGTGTTGAAAGTTTGTTTTCACCTCATCCCAAACCATTTTAACATGTCACCTCACCCAAATACAGTACTGTATAAAAAAGAAAAGCTGTTTAAACACTGTTCAGTTATAGTTGTTGTGGGTGTGTAAACTAATGTCTTTGAAAATGTAATAAGTTTTACGAAACGCGCTCAAGTGTAGCGTCAGACTAGAAATAAAAATGAACTTTGGAGAATTGATTTTTCAGTTACCATCAACAGTGAAAAAGATATAAGAAATATTGAGAAAATTCGTGTTAGAATATTAATCTTACTTTTTCGGTCATATTTAATAATATATGTCTACAGGAAAGACTGCTACCAATTATACTAATATATATATATATATATATATATATATATATCATATATTATATATATATATATATATATTTATAATATATATAGTGTGTATGTATTTGTGTGTGTGTAATTACCTAAGTGTAGTTACAGGATGAGAGCTACGCTCGTGGTGTCCCGTCTTCCCAGCACTCTTTGTCATATAACGCTTTGAAACTACTGACGGTTTTGGCCTCCACCACCTTCTCACTTAACTTGTTCCAACCGTCTACCACTCTATTTGCGAAGGTGAATTTTCTTACGTTTCTTCGGCATCTGTGTTTAGCTAGTTTAAATCTATGACCTCTTGTTCTTGAAGTTCCAGGTCTCAGGAAATCTTCCCTGTCGATTTTATCAATTCCTGTTACTATTTTGTACGTAGTGATCATATCGCCTCTTTTCTTCTATCTTCTAGTTTTTGCATATTTAATGCCTCTAACCTCTCCTCATAGCTCTTGTCCTTCATTTCTGGGAGCCACTTAGTGGCATGTCGTTGCACCTTTTCCAGTTTGTTGATGTGCTTCTTAAGATAAGGGCACCATACAACCGCTGCATATTCCAGCTTTGGTCTAATAAAAGTCGTGAACAATTCTTTAGTATTTCTCCATCCATGTATTTAAAAGCAATTCTTAGGTTAGAAAGTGTAGCATAGGCTCCTCGCACAATGTTCTTGATGTGGTCCTCAGGTGACAGTTTTCTATCTAAAACCACCCTAGATCCCTTTCTTTATCAGAATTCTTTAAAGATTTCTCACATAATTTATAGGTTGTGTGGGGTCTATGTTCACCAATTCCACATTCCATAACATGGCATTTATTCACATTAAATTCCATTTGCCAAGTGTTGCTCCAAATACTTATTTTGTCCAGGTCTTCTTGAAGGGCATGACAATCATCTAGGTTTCTTATCTTCCTATTATCTTAGCATCATCAGCAAACATGTTCATGTAATTCTGTAATCCCTCTGGTAGATCGTTTATGTAGACAATGAACATTACCGGTGCAAGAACTGAACCCTGTGGTACTCCACTCGTGACATTCCTCCAATCCGATACCTTGCCTCTGATTACGCCCTCATTTTTCTGTCAGTTAGGAAATTTTTCATCCATGTTAGTAGCTTACCCGTCACCCCTCCAATATGTTCCAGTTTCCAGAACAACCTCTTATGGGGAACTCTGTCGAAAGCCTTTTTAGGTCCAGATAGATGCAGTCAACCCAACCATCTCTTTCCTGTAAAATCTCTGTTGCTCGATCATAAAAACTGAGTAAGTTCGTTACACAGGATCTTCCAGATCGAAAACATACTGTCGTCTGATATTATATCATTTCTCTCCAGGTGTTCTACCCATTTAGTTTTAATTATTTTTCCAATATTTTGACTATTACACTTGTCAATGATACAGGTCTATAATTAAGGGGGTCTTCCCTGCTTCCACTTTTGTAGATTGGAACTATGTTAGCCTTTTTCCACACATCAGCTACAACTCCTGTAAACAGGGATGCCTGAAAAATCAGCTGAAGTGGAATGCTGAGCTCAGGTGCACACTCCTCAGAACCCATGGTGAAACTCCATCTGGACCAACTGCCTTGTTCTTACTTAGCTCCTTGAGCATTTTTTCCACTTCGTCTCTAGTCACCTCTATGTGCTCTATGTGTTCTCTGGAATTCTTATTGTGTCTGGTTCCCTAAAGATTTCATTTTGTACAAACACAAGTTGAAATAATTTTAGTGTACAATAGTTTTATAAAACGTATTGTAGTTACTTCAACATAAACAGAACTACTCTAATAACGAGTGCTAACGGCATAATAGCACTCAGTACGTATTTACTGACTAGGCATTCAGCAACTCTCACGAACTTCAAGATGGACATAACTTCAACAATAAGGTATGTAATTTATGAATTCAGTTTTTTAGTAGAGAAGAATATATAATGAACAGTATGTATATGATGACTTTTTATTGTGTACAAGAAAACAAAGACACGACACAAACGCCTCCTGAAGGTCACCTCTTGCAACGAATCCAACGCTCCAACGAACTGGGGGGGTCCCATATAGTAGTTGAATCGAGGTTGTACTGTACTTGTATGTTCAGTTCTTATATCCCCCTACATTCATTTGCCAGCTGTTGTCATAGTATCCACGCTTCTTATCAAGTTTTGAAACATTACCATGTTCAGCACTTGTCCTATAGCTTAAATCCTGTCATTACTTCTTGGTGTCATTTATTATTTGTTAGCAATTCGAACCTATCTACATTTTGCGAAGAGAGTTACAAGGATTGAGGAGCAGTTGTTCCATGTTTTGTTAGAGTAGTCTTATTCTAATGAAAATGAAAATTTTTTGTAGTAGTCTTATTTCTAATGAAATGAAAATTTTTGTGCATAATCACTAGGCAATGCTCCAACTTTAGCTAAATGATCACAACGAACTTGAAAAAACAATAGACCAAATTATTTTATAATGAATTGAAAACTCAGATTTTCATTTCATAATATAAATAGAACTATCACCAATTGTTCATTTAACGTTATTATCTCTCAGAATAGCTATGGAGCTTCATTTTCATCAAATTAGAATATAGGTTTCTTATAGTTTACTTAAAAAAATCGTCAATAGGCATTTGAAATATGCGCAAATTTAGACAAAAAAATTATATCCTACATGTATAAAGTTTATGAAAAATCTTCTGAGGGATTTGTAGAACAGACCGCTGAACTCACATGTGTCACAATAGTGGAACGGTCAAAACTGGGATTTTAGAGCCGTCTCAAAGTTGAAACTCTAGTTTTCAGAAGAAGTGAAGTCAATTAATCAACATTGAATAAGAGTTTTGATCATTAATTAATTTGTATTTTTAATAAACATGACAATAAAAGTTGCATTCATACTCAAATATGTGGAAGTGTAGGTCATATGTGTTGAAATGAAGTCAAGAAAAAAAACAAAATCTCAAAGTAGGGATAAAATTATATGTTTAGGGGATATTTAGGGATACTTATAAGTGAAAAATCCCTAATATGGGTCCCTAATCATCAAACAACTAAAGACACAAAATAGAGTATGAAATATAGAGAAAAAATCAGCCCAAAAAAATATAAGTCCCAATTTTGCGAGTTGTTGACCGATTTATTGTTAACCAGTTTCATTCTTTGTTCACATAGTTCAGGGAAACATATGCATTCTCCAGGTGTAAAGGTTACAACAAAACAGTAGAAACAAAGGAGAAAAAAAATTAAAATATTAAAAAAAAAAAATTCCCCTAAAAAAATAATTTTGACTATGAAAATACATATCTCACATGGACAATGTTTATATTATATATATAACAAAATAGGGATAAACTAGTACTACCATTATTATTTGTTATTATGTATTACTCAGCAATGATATGAAGGCACCAACTGCATCCACTTTGTACACTTCTTACTAACATTCTTCTCTTTGAGAGTCGGACATGTGTTTGGCTCTCTTTGTTAATGCATTATCCTTCAGTTCCCAGTTAATTGGAGTGTTCTCCTTATCAACAAAACGTTCATTTTGTAAAAATTCAACTAAAATCAATTTCTGAAAATATTTGGATGAAATTTTCGCGACACTGGAGCCAATAATTGTAGATTTGTTAACATTTTTTAGTGTTAGTACTAATCAAATATTTGCTCCTGGGGCCCCTAATGTGGCGTTTAAGGGTTAAGGTATTATGATGTAGGATTAAGATCACTTAAGTTTAGGTTCATAATGTTAAAAGCCAATGCTCATTTGTCTATAAGGTATGAAAATTTATATTCATGGCCCTGACAGCTGAGTGAACAGCGGTTCAGATTTCGTAGTCCTGAGGTTCTGGTTCGATCCCCAGTAGGAGGCGGAACAAATGGGCAACAATTCTCTTTCACCTGATGCCCCTGTTACCTAGCAGTAAATAGGTACCTGGGAGTTAGACAGCTGCTACGAGCTGCTTCCTGGGGGGCGTGTAACAAAAAAGGAGGCCTGGCGGACCATGCCGTGGGGACGCTAGCCCTGAAATCATCTCACGTAACCTCAAGATAAGATGGCACCCATACCCGGTGTGACTTGTTCATCTGTCGACTAAATGCCATGTGGATCAGATGTTCGTTTCTCTTCCTGCCTAATTATAGCACTTGGGTTTTCCAGATAATAAATAAGAAGCTTGACCAAATTGAATCAGACAACAAGCACAGATGGAAATGCTTAGACTAGCTTGTAATGTTTATGAAACATAACAAAAATAGAGTACAGTAATAACCAATATGTTGATTCCATCACTAATAAAACCATCTTTGGAATTATGTCTAGGTCATATATTTAAAATCATGTATAAATGTGAAAGTGCTCAGTAAACTGAAACAAACATGACTGGCATACGTGTGTGTTTGGCTGCTGTCTTTGGTGCAATTTTAATTTGGAATCCATTCTACTACAGTGGTACCTCGGTTTAAGAGATTTAATTCGTTCCTGGAGACACTCGTATTCCAAAACTCTCGTAATCCGAAGCTAATTTCCCCATAAAAATAATGGGAAAGATTAATCCGTTCCTGACTCCCCAAAAACCCATTAAAATAAATTTTATACCTAATTCATCTAAATAAACCTGCAAAACTATGTTCAAGTTATTACTTACCCTTGCTGATGAATGCTGTAGGCATGTGGAAGATGGTGAGGAGGGGGGAGGAGAGAGGTGTGTGGATATGATGACACATAGACACTATGGATACCACTTCTTTTACTAAATTTTTCAATCCATCCCCTGCTTGCCTTAAGGTCTATCGTATCTGCACTCGTTGCAGGGGTTTTCTTTAGGAAGGTCTTCGTGCCATACCCTGCTGTTCTCACAAACGATGGCCTCTGAAACATATCACCCGCTAACTCCTTGGGTGTATCCAAATTAATAACAACTTTTCCACTTCTTCAAGTATTTGAGGTCTTTGTTTTGGTGATCGTTTCTTATGCCTTTCCACTTTAGCACTCATAATGTTGTTTTACTTGTTGTATAGTGCATATCGTTGACTTGGCTTTGTTGTACTGCCTACAAATTCAACAACACGTGTACCAATTTCATGCTTCCGAATGATCTTTGTTTTTCCCTATTGTCATCCACAACATGGGCTGTCTGGCCTTTATCCTTACCACGGGCTTTCTTGGTACCCATGTGATATAATATAATAACAACTTTTAGGGTCAATGACCAAAAATCCAACAAAAAACTGGAAAATCCGGGTGAAGAATTGAGGTGGGATAGTCACTGGCGCCAGGCACTGGTAAACTGAGGGGTGAGGGGCGATGATCACCGTACCACCACCTGCTAGTTTGGCCTGTACGCGTATCAACAAACTCGGATTCGAGGTAACCCTCGCCTTCCGAGGCACATATTTCTGAGGAAATCCTGCTCGTGGTCCAAAAAACTCGTGAACAGGGACACTCGTATTCCGAGGTACCACTGTACTGTATTAACCCTTAAACTGCATGGCGTATATATACGCCCTGAGTAACAGTCCGACGGTGCGCATGGCGTATATATACGCATAGGGTGCCATGTCCCTATTCAAATGGCCCGCGGCTAACGGGGGTTCACATCAGCTTCCTCAGGGCTCTTGTAACAGACGCAATTTAGAAAAAAAATCGTGGGCAATATTGCTCAGGTGTGAGAGGCACAACAGACTGTTGGGCAACCATGGTTGGCGCACACGCAGCATAGATCAGCATTTGCTTCAGCTTGTGACCACAGCATCACGAAAAATGTCAAATAAATATATAATTTTATTTATTGCAGTACAAATACAGATGACCCCTACTGTGATATAAATAACCAGGGTTGTGATAATAGCAGTATTGTGTAATAAATGAGCCTGTGAGAGGATTAATCTGAGACTGAGGGAGCAGCTCGTTACTGACTGTGTGCCCCTGTTATGTTTACATCACCATACAGCTCATGGTTCTCTATGGTGAACACAAATGTAGATATTATATATAATGTGTATTAGTTTTAATAACAGCAAAGGATTATGCTGGGAGGAGCCATTTGGGTGACGGAGGTGACGTCCGCTGACATTGGTCAAGCTGTTTAAGGGTGGCCACTATGCTCTTTGGGCGCACTACAAGCTTAGGTGTACAGTTACAGTGCATAAAACATGTAGAATTTATATATCATGTTGTATATAGGGTAATAACACTGAAAATGTCAGTGATTGGGGGAGAAACGATTAGTGCGTGTGACGGCATTGAATGAGTAGAGGGAAGCCGCGCCGCCACTGTGTATACCGACGACTCTTAGTGCGCTGAACATAACTAATCAGCTTAGCTGTACCGTTGGTGAACAAAATATATACATAACTTATAATAAATCTGTATATAGTGTAATACACCACAAATGGTATTTTGGGGGAGAAAGTTTAGTTGCGTGTGTGGAGGGAGTGCAGCGAGTTGCTGGCTGGAATGTGTGGCGGTAACTCTTCGTTCTCTTCGAATCTCAATACCACTAACTGTGGTTCGTAATGGGTGCCAAAATATGCAAAATACGTATATATAACCTGTATAGAGTGAAATGACAGCAAACAGATTGTTGGGAGAAAGTTTAGTGTGTGTGTACCTTGAATGAGTAGGGGGCAGCCAGCTGTGGCATACCGTGGACGTGCTAGTGGCCTGACTAACTGATATCATCTAGCGTAAAGTTGTGGTGAACAAAACATATGTTACATACTGTATATATAACTGTCTGGTATATAGTTGTAATAACACCACAAATGGTATTGTTGAGTGGAGAAGTTTAGTGCGTGTGTTGAGGGAGTGCGACAGAGTGGCTGGCTGGTGTGTAGAGGTCAACCTCTTCTGTTGCTTTTTCTGCTGCTCAATAACCAACTAGTGTTCGTTATGGTAACCAAATATCAGATACTATTATTACCTTGTATAAGTGTAATAGCGCAAAACTACTTTGTTTATTGTTTTATGACATAAAACTTTGAATTACTATATGCACACCATAATGTTGAGTAAGCGATTATTCCGGCTTTATTAATATAAATATATACAATACACACTATGAATAAATCTACTGCAGAAAAATGAACTAAGAAAAATCAATCGGAGACATTGAAACAATTAGGTGAATATATCTTGTGGCAAATCCCTCTGTCAGCGCGGGTGACGCTGACCGACCCTGGCGACCGCTCTGTCAACGCCCACTTTTTCCAGACTTCCTCGGTCAATTCGCGCCAAAAATATGTGCCTCGATTTTTTTGCTATTTTCCTTCCGTGCTAGGGGACACAAAGTAAACGTGTTTAGAAGAAGAAAAAAATTTTTGGATTTTTTTTTTTTTGCGCACAGGGTGTACTGTAAATGTCACCAGACCCCTAGAGCGTGTAAGGTTATAGCGCAGTGCAGTACCAGGAATTAACAAATATTGGTCTAATTTGGCTTCTCTCTCTATATAATCTACATATGTGAGACAACTAACTGTAGTTTGTATAAATTAATTTACAAAAAGTATATTTTCATGTTGAGTTTTGCAGTGTGACGACTGGTGTGGTAATATTTGTGCGCCAAAAGTCCAGGATGATTGTGCTGGACTCAAAGAGGACGGAGAGGAGGTTGTCGGCACCCACGCCTCTGACCTCCTCTACAGCAACCACCACCTGCTAGTGACAAACCCCAAGTCCAGGTAAGATCATAGTTCCTTTTAAGATATGAATTTTCTGTTAATGGAAAACAGTACAAGTCTATTTTGTTCATGCACTGTGTAATGTGTTTTTAAACATTTATTGCAGAAAATATTGTCAAGACAAAATCATGGAGTCTTCAGGAAAATACTGTATCAACAGTATCTTAAAATATGTATTGAGAACAAATGTTTGGATCATTGGAAGCCAAAAGCATGGTTTCTTCATTATTTAAATAAGGAGATCTGTAAAAATTTACATCAAGCATTTTCAATACTGCAGTCCCTGGGGTGCAGTGGAAACACATTTGCCTGCACCTTGCAGAGAGTTGGTCTGTGTTCAAGTCCTGTTCTGACTACTAGGTGGTAATCTTAATTGTTTGCCTCTGTTCACCCAGCAGTAACTGGGTACTTAGTCGTGTGTTTAACTGATTGTGGTCGTGTTCCAGGAAAAGTAGTGGGTAAGCTTACTATGAACAGTGGGCAGGAAAATTCTCACCTGTTACCTCATCTTATTTATTTATATATACTGTGTGTGTATATACATGTATACACTTATTATTTTATACGTGTATATACACACGTGTTTATATATACACTGCGTCACTGAGCGAATGTTTCGCGGTCGTTGCGGAGTCGACTGCCTCAGTTTACTAAGCCCCCGCTTAGTGACAATCACACTTATACGAAATTAATTTTTGTTGCTGATTTTTTGCTTTTTTGACCATACTGATTATTATATATCATGCTATGGTCCCAAGAAAGCCTGTGGTAAGGTTAAACAATGAAAACACATGTGAGGTATGACCATAGAGGCAGTACAGAATATCCCCCTAAAAAATTAAGAACATGTGTGCAGCATGGGAAGAATTGTAAACTTTTGTTGAAACGCCTCCCCAAATAAGGTGCAGTAGAGCGTTGCCTTTTATTAGACCAAAACTGGAATATGCAGCGGTTGTGTGGTGCCCATATCTTATGAAGCACAGCAACAAACTGGAAAAGGTGCAAAGACACGCTACTAAGTGGCTCCCAGAACTGAAGGGCAAGAGCTATGAGGAGAGGTTAGAGGCATTAAATATGCAAAAACTAGAAGATAGAAGAAAAAGAGGCGATATGATCACTACGTACAAAATAGTAACAAGAAATTTATAAAATCGACAGGGAAGATTTCCTGAGACCTGGAACTTCAAGAACAAGAGGTCATAGATTTAAACTAGCTAAACACAGATGCCGAAGAAACGTAAGAAATTCACCTTCGCAAATAGAGTGGTAGACGGTTGGAACAAGTTAAGTGAGAAGGTGGTGGAGGCCAAGACCGTCAGTAGTTTCAAAGCGTTATATGACAAAGAGTGCTGGGAAGACGGGACACCACGAGCGTAGCTCTCATCCTGTAACTACACTTAGGTAATTACACTTTTCAGGCCGGATTTACTCACCCGGTTCGACGAACAATGTTCGCCGAAGCGGGGGATGTTCGGATTTGCTTACGACGTCAAGACAGAGTTCACAGACTGGTGGAAAAGTTTCACATTCTATCACAGATTACAATTATTAATTCCTTCATATGACAAGTTCGATCACACAAGTGGACCACACAAGTGGACCGTACATGTGGTCCACAAGTGGTCCACAAGCTTACGATGTTGGGACAGAGTTCACAGAGTGGTGGAAAACTGTCTCATTCTATCACAGATTACAATTAATAATTCCTTCATAAGACAAGTTGGATCACACAACAAGTGAATCATATGAACCAAACACCAGCCAGAATGGTCCACAAGAAGTGACGCATATTAACCAAACACCAGCCAGAGTGGTCCACAGAAGTGAACGACCGAGTTTCAATGATTTTCGTTCACCGATTTCTGGCACACGTATCTTTGTAAATTAATTTAAAGGCTGAAGCGTGAATAGCTAGCTAATATGTTGAAATCTTCTTATACATTTTCTGTGATGAAACAAGACGAGTGAGGGTGGACAGATAAGGGAATACTGTACAGTAAACTTCACTTTACAGTGAGGTTTCACTCACTTTCGTGTGTGTTGTCATAGTTCAGTGACCCATGGCTTTGAACGTTTCACATTAATAAATCATTTCTAAAACTGGTGTTTTAATAACTCTTTATTATCCTAATTAAACTAAACTAAATAAGACCAAAAATATACTGTAATAAGGTAGATATCTCCTATTTGAGAAATTGTTCACGTTATTGGCAGCACAACTCCAGCACGAGTAGACGGGTCTAATCCCTGTCCATACACCATGCTTGTTGTGTTGTGTTCAATTTCGTCGCCACAGTTCAGCGATCTACGGCTTCGAAATAATAAAATTAATAAATTAGTTCCAAAGTAAGTATTTTTTATAGCTCTTATTACCGTAATAATGTTGCTAAACTAAATATGTAACCCAAAAATATATAATTTGATGTAAATTGAATATTTGAGAGAAATATATGTTACTGGAAATCGAACACAACACCAGGCGGTGTTTTGTTCGATTTCGTCGCCTCAGTTCAGTGACCTATGGCTTCGAAATAATGAAATAAATATATCAGTTTCAAAATAAGTATTTTTTATAGCTCTTATTATCGTAATAATGTTGCTAAACTAAATACATAACACAAAAATATATAATTTGATGTAAATCGAATATATAAGAGAAATTTGTGTTACTGGATCAGGCTTAAACACCAGCCAACTGAAGGGTGTGCGTATAGACTTAGCCTGCGTTCGTACAGTATGCACCCAGTGCCCTTAGCTTTGTCTGCGATTGACGCACAGTATTTATCCGCCGGTGGAAGAATAATTGTGGAATTGACCATTTTTTTACTACAGCTCTTTGGTTATAAAACAAAATGTCTCGGGGGTTACTAATAGTGCCTTATTAATGCCAAAAATGAAGCAATATTTTGCAAGAACTAGTAGCAGAAAATCAACCAGCACGAGAACAGCCGTACCCAGCACGAGAACAGCCGTACCCAGCACGAGAACAGCCGTACCCAGCACGAGAACAGCCGTACCCAGCACGAGAACAGCCATACCCAGCACGAGAACAGCCATACCCAGCAGGAGAACAGCCGTACCCAGCAGGAGAACAGCTGTACCAAGCACGAGAACAGCTGTACCCAGCACGAGAACAGCTGTACCAAGCACGAGAACAGCCGTACCAAGCACGAGAACAGCCGTACCCAGCACGAGCACAGTTGTACCCAGCACTGGTACAACAGCCGTACCCAGCACAAGCACAGTTGTACCCAGCACTGGTACAACAGCAGCCAACACCAGCTCAGAAGCAGCTGAACTCACAGCAGCAGCGAGCACCAGCAAAGCTGATGCAAACATCTAAAAACATCGTGTGCAGCGTGAACAGTTAGAACAAGTGTTAAATTTAAGTGTGTACTCAGTGTTAAAATTAATGTTGCAGTAATTTTAGTGTACAATAGTTTTCATAAACTGTATTGTAGTACTCAACATAAAGCAGAACTACTTTTAATCAACACAGTGCTAACGGCATAATGCACTGCAGTACGTATTTACTATAGAGCATTCACAACTTCACGAAACTTCAAGATGGACATAACTTCAACAATAAGGTAAATTTATGAATTACAGTATTTTTTAGTAGAGAAGTAATATATAGGTACAGTATGTAATATGATAATGCATTTTTATTGTGTACAAGAAAAAACAAAGACACTGACACAAACGCCTCCTGAAGGTCACCTCTTGCAACGAATCCAACGCTCCAACGAACTGGGGTTGGTCCCATATAGTATGTTGAATCGAGGTTGTACTGTACTGTATCAGTTCTTATATCCCCCTACATTCATTTGCCAGCTGTTGTCATAGTATCCACGCTTCTTATCAAGTTTTGAAACATTACCATGTTCAGCACTTGTCCTATAGCTTAAATCCTGTCATTACTTCTTGGTGTCATTTATTATTTGTTAGCAATTCGAACCTATCTACATTTTGCGAAGAGAGTTACAAGGATTGAGGAGCAGGTTGTTCATGTTTTTGTTAGAGTAGTCTTATTTCTAATGAAAATGAAAATTTTTTGTAGTAGTCTTATTTCTAATGAAAATGAAAATTTTTTGTGCATAATCAACTAGGCAAATGCTCCAACTTAGTCTAAATGATCACAACGTAACTTGAAAAAACAATAGAATCAAAATTAATTTTATAATTGAATATTGAAAACTTCAGATTTTCATTTCATAATATAAATTATGAACTATCACCAATTGTTCATTTAACGTTATTATTCTCTCAGAATAGCATATGATCTTCATTTTCATCAAATTAGAATATAGGTTTTCGGTATAGTTTACTATAAAAGAAATCGTCAATAAGGCATTTGAAATATGCGGCAAATTTAGACAAAAAAAAATTATGATCCTACATGTATAAAGTTTATGAAAAATCCATTCTGAAGGGATTGTAGAACAGACTGCTGAGCTCACAATGTGTCAAAATAGTGAGAATCGGTCAAAAACTGGGATTTTAGAGCCTCTCAAAGTTGAAACTCTAGTTTCATAGATAATTGAAGTTCAAGTTATCAACATTGAAAAAAGGTAGTTTTGATTCATTAATTTAATTGTATGTTTTAATAAACATACAATAAAATGTTTGGCATTCATACTCAAATATGTGGAAGTTGTAGGTCAATATGTGTTGAAATGAAGTCAAGAAAAAAAACAAAATCTCAAAATGTAGGGATAATAATTATAATGATTTAGGGGATATATTTAGGGTATACTTATATAAGTGAAAAAGCCCTAATATGGTCCCTAATCATCAAAACAACTTAAAGAGACAAAGAAAATAGAGTTTGAAATCAGAGAAAAAATCAGCCAAAAAAAGTATAAGTCCCAAGTTTTGCGAGTTTTGACCGATTTATTTGTTAACCAGTTTCATTCTTTGTTCACATAGTTAGGGAAACATATGCATTCTCCAGGATGTAAAGGTTACAACAAAATCAGATAGTAAACAAAGGAGAAAAAAAATTAAAATATTAAAAAAAAAATTCCCCTAAAAAAATATTTTTGGGACTGATGAAAATAACATATATCACATTGGACAATGTATTTATATTATATATAACAAAATAGAGGATAATAACATAGTTACTCATTATTATTTGTGTTATTATGTATTACTCAGCAATGATATGAAGGCACCAACTGCATATCCACTTTGTGGACACTTCTTACTAACATTCTTCTTCTTTGAGAGTCGGACATGTGTTTGCATCTCTTTGTTAATGCATTATCCTTCAGTTCCAGTTAATTGGAGCTGTTCTCCTTATCAACAAAACATTCTTATTTTGTAAAAATTCAACTAAAATCAATTTCTGAAAATATTTGGATGAAATTTTCGCGACACTGAAGCCAATAAGTTGGAGATTTGTTTAACATTTTTAAGTTGTTTGTACATAATTCAAATATTTTTCGCTCCTGGGCCCTAATGTGTGCGGTTTAAGGGTTAAGGTATGATATGATGTAGGATTAAGATCACTTAAGTTTAGGTTCATAATGTTAAAAGCCAATGCTCATTTGTCTATAAGGTATGAAATGTTTATATTCATGGCCCCTGACAGCTGAGTGAACAGCGCTTCAGATTCGTAGTCCTGAGGTTCTGGGTTCGATCCCCAGTGGAGGCGGAGACAAATGTGCAACAAGTATCTTTCACCCTGATGCCCCTGTTACCTAGCAGTAAATAGGTACCTGGGAGTTAGACAGCTGCTACGAGCTGCTTCCTGGGGGGCGTGTAACAAAAAAGGAGGCCTGGGCGAGGACCATGCCGTGGGGACGCTAAGCCCTGAAATCATCTCACGATAACCTCAAGATAAGATGGCACCCATACCTGGTGTGACTTCTTCATCTGTTGACTATATGCCATGTGGATCAGATGTTCGTTTCTCTTCCTGCCTAATTATAGCACTTGGGTTTTCCAAGATAAATAAATAAGAAGCTTGACAAATTGAATCAGACAACAAGCACAGATGGAAATGCTTAGACTAGCTTGTAATGTTTATGAAACATAATAAAAATAGAGTACAGTAATAACCAATATGTTGATTCCATCACTAATAAAACCATCTTTGGAATTATGTCTAGGTCATATATTTAAAATCATGTATAAATGTGAAAGTGCTCAGTAACTGAACAAACATGACTGGATACTTGTGTTTGGCTTGCTGTCTTTTGCAATTTTAATTTGGAATCCATTCTACTACAGTGGTACCTCGGTTTAAGAGTTTAATCCGTTCCTGGAGACAGCTCGTATTCCAAAAACTCGTAATCCGAAGCTAATTTCCCCATAAGAAATAATGGGAAAAGAATTAATCCGTTCCTGACTACCCCAAAAACCTCACTTCAAATTAAATTTTATACCTAATTCATCTAAATAAACCTGCAAAACTATGTTCAAGTTATTACTTACCCTTGCTGATGAATGCTGTAGGCATGTGGAAGATGGTGAGGAGGGGGGAGGAGGAGAGGTGTGGTGAATATGGATGACACTATGACACTATGGATACCACTTCTTTTTCTAAATTTTTCAAACCATCCCCTGCTTGCCTTAAGGTCTATCGTATCTGCACTCGTTCCAGGGGTTTTCTTTACAAGGTCTTCGTGCGATACCCTGGCTTTCTCACAAATGATGGCCTCTGAAACATTGTCACCCGCTAACTCCTTGTTGTGTATCCAAAATAATAACAACTTTTCCACTTCTTCAAGTATTTGAGGTCTTTGTTTTGTGATCGTTCTTATGCCTTTTGCCACTTTAGCACTCATAATGTTGTTTTACTTGTTATGTATAGTGCATATCGTTGACTTGGCTTTGTTGTACTGCCTACAAAGTTCAACAACACATGTACCATTTTCATGCTTCCGAATGATCTTTTGTTTTTCCTCTATTGTCATCCACAACATGTGCTTTCTTGCCTTTATCCTTACCACGGGCTTTCTTGGTACCCATGGTGATATATATAATAACAACTTTTATGGTCAAATGACCAAAAATCCAACAAAACACTGAAAATCCGGGTGAAGAATTGAGGTGGGATAGTCACTGGACGCCAGGCACTGGTAAACTGAGGGGTGAGGGGCGATGATCACCGTACCACCACCTGCTAGTTTGGCCTGTACGCGTATCAACAAACTCGGATTTCGAGGTAACCCTCGCCTTCCGAGGCACATTTTCTGAGGAAATCCTGCTCGTGTTCCGAAAAACTCGTATACAGGGACACTCGTATTCCGAGGTACCACTGTACTGTATTAACCCTTAAACTGCGCATGGCGTATATATACGCCCTGAGTAACATGTCCGACGGTGCGCATGGCGTATATATACGCCATAGGGTGCCATTCCCGATTCAAATGGCCCGCGGCTACACGGGGTTCACAGTAGCTTCCTCAGGGCTCTTGTAAACAGACGCAATTTAAAAAAAAAATCGTGGGCAATATTCTCAGGTGTGAGAGGCACAGTACTGTTGGAGCAACCAAGGCTGGCGCACGCAGCATGAGCGATCAGCATTGCTGTTCAGCTTGTGACCACAGCATCACCGAAAAATGTCAAAATAAATATATAACTGTTATTATTTAGTGATGACTATTACAGATGACCCCTGACTGTGATATAAATAACCAGGGTTGTGATAATAGCAGGATTGTTGTAATAATTAGCGCTGTGAGAGGAGTAATGCTGAGAGACTGAGGGAGACAGCATCGTTTACTGACTGTGTGGCCACCTGTTATTGTTTACATTCACCATACCAGCTCAGTGGTTCTCTATGGTGAACACAAATGTAGATACTTATATATAATGTGTGTATTAGTGTAATAACAGCAAAAGGATTATGCTGGGAGGAGCCATTTGGGTGACGGAGGTGACGTCGTCTGCACGATTTGTCAAGCTGTTTAGAGGGTGGCCACTATGCTCTTTGGGCGCACTACAAGCTTAGGTGTACAGTTACAGTGCATAAAACATGTAGATATTTATATATAATATGTGTATATAGGGTAATAACACTGAAAACAGTATTGTTGGGGGAGAAAGTTTAGTGCGTGTGACCTTGAATGAGTGAGGGAGCCGCCAGCCGCCAGCTGTGTATACCGACGACTCTTAGTGCCTGAACTAACTATATCAGCTTAGCTGTACAGTTGTGGTGAACAAAATATATACATACTTATATATAACGTCTGTATATAGTGTAATAACACCACAAATGGTATTGTTGGGGGAGAAAGTTTAGTGCGTGTGTTGAAGGAGTGGCAGCGAGTGGCTGGCTGGTGTGTGGCGGTAACTCTTCGTTGCTCTTCGACTCTCAATACCAACTTAGTGGTTCGTAATGGTGACCAAAATATGCAAATACTTATATATAACCTGTGTATAGAGTGTAATAGCAGCAAACAGTATTGTTGGGGGAGAAAGTTTAGTGTGTGTGTGACCTTGAATGAGTGAGGGAGCCGCCAGCCGCCAGCTGTGCATACCGACGACTCGTAGTGCCTGAACTAACTATATCAGCTTAGCTGTACAGTTGTGGTGAACAAATATATGCATACTTATATATACAGTGGTACCTCAGTTTAAGAGTTTAATTCGTTCCTGGAGACAGCTCTTATTCCGAAAAACTCGTATTCTGAAGCTAATTTCCCCATAAGAAATAATGGGAAATGAATTAATCCGTTCCTGACTACCCCAAAAACCCCATATCAAACTTAATTTTTGTACCTAATTCATCTAAATAAACCTACAAAACTATGTTCAAGTTATTACTTACCTTGCTCTTGAATGCTGTAGGCGTATGGAAGATGGTGAGGAGGGGGGAGGAGGAGAGGAGTTACTGTTTGGAAGGGGAGTCCCTTTCCATTATCACATCAGGCAGTGAGGACTTCACTGGTGTGCACACACTGGCACATTTGCCTGCATACCACTAGGACTTGCTTGTCTTACTAAGAATTTCTCTAAAGACACTTGTTTTTCCCTACATTTTAACACTTGTCTGTAGTAAGACATCACATTATCATTTAAAAGGTCAATGCAACGGCCTGCTACAGCTTTATCTGGGTGAGTTTTTCAACAAAACTTTGCAGTTCTTCCCATACTTCACACATTTTCTTAATCAAGGAGGGACATCCTCTACTGCCTCTACTCACAGCTATTTTCTTAGGTTGAACCTTATCAATGGCTTCTTGAGACCCATGGTGAGATATAATAACAAACTGTATAGTCAAATGACCAAAAATCCAACAAAACACTGAAAATCCAGGTGAAGAATTGATGTGGGATAGTCACTGGGCACGAGACAATGGTAAACTGAGGGGCGGAGGGCGACGATCGCCGATCGACCACGCGCTAGGTCGGCCTGTACGCGTATCAACAAACTCGCGTCCCGAGGTAACCCTCGCATTCCGAGACATAATTTTCGAGGAAATCCTGCTCGTCTTCCGAAAAACTCGCATACAGGGACACTCGCATTCCGAGGTACCACTGTAATGTCTGTAATATAGTGTAATAACACCACAAATG
>WNGS01006048.1:18457-28524 GCA_020271785.1 Procambarus virginalis | reverse complement strand
ACCATACATTATTGAAAGTGGTAGCTTTATCATTTCATAAGAAAAAAAATTAGAGAAAACATATTAATTCATGAAAACTTGGCTTATTAGGCAAATCGGGCCTTGCATAGTAGGTAGGCTGAGAAGTGCGTTCTTGGCTACTAGGTACGACACTATATATATATACATATATATATATATATATATATATATATATATATATATATATATATATATATATATATATATATATATTTATATATATGTCGTACCTAGTAGCCAGAACGCCTTCTGAGCCTACTATGCAAGGCCCGATTTTAATAAGCCAAGTTTTCATGACTTAATATATTTTCACACTTTTTTTCTTATGAAATGATATTCGGCAAATCGGGCCTTGCATATGGTAGGCTGAGAAGTGCGTTTGGTACTAGGTACGACATATATATATATATATATATATAAATGAGGTCAATTTTTTTTATTGGAGTTAAAATTAACGTAGTTATATGACCGAACCTAACCAACCCTACCTACCTAACCTAACCTATCTTTATAGGTTAGGTTAGGTTAGGTAGCCGAAAAAGTTAGGTTAGGTTAGGTAGGTTAGGTAGTCGAAAAACAATTCATTCATGAAAACTTGGCTTATTAGGCAAATCGGGCCATGCATAGTAGGCTGAGAAGTGCGTTCTGGCTACTAGGTACGACATATACATATATATATATATATATATATATATATATATATATATATATATATATATCTATATATATATATATATATGAATGAAACTCACACCCCAGAAGTGACTCGAACCCATACTCCCAGGAGCAACGCAACTGGTATGTACAAGACGCCTTAAACCACTTGACCATCACGACCGGACATAATGAGGTGATAGCCGAAGCTATTTGAACCACCTCACCGCCGGCACTCGGATGGTATCTTGGGCATAGCATTTTACCAAATCACCTCATTCTATATAACCTCATCGCATATAGTCCTGGGGACCATTCAGGCTTGTTCGCATTTGTGTTCCTCACGTGTGCCCCAAAGAATGAGGTGATTTGGTAAAATGCTATGCCCAAGATAACCATCCGAGTGCCGGCGGTGAGGTGGTTCAAAGCTTCGGCTGTCACCTCATTATGTCCGGTCGTGATGGTCAAGTGGTTTAAGGCGTCTTGTACATACCAGTTGCGTTGCTCCTGGGAGTATGGGTTCGAGTCACTTCTGGGGTGTGAGTTTTCATTCGCATATAGTCCTGGGGACCATTCAGGCTTGTTCGCATATATATATATATATATATATATATATATATATATATATATATATATATATATATATATATATATATTAAACATACACTATCAAGTCTGATTTAATGTGTTCTTATGAATATTTGGTACTCACCATATATTTCGTCATGTGATGGATCAGTTTCAGTCACGATGTTGATGTCTGCTCCAGCATCAGTGAGGACCTTCACAAGGTCGTTGTGATCAGTCAGAGCTGCTACCTGAATAGCTGTCCAACCTGCCAATGAATATCATCAGTGTTATTTTATCCCGTAGATGAAATGGGATGAAAGTGCTAGTCTCGTTGCCAGTTGCTAGTTTCTAGTCTCAAGGGAATTATGTTAAATTCCTTAAGTACTTTCGGATTAAGCAATACATCTTCAGAAGAATAATCGGAAGATGGATTGATTAACGCGAAAGTACTTAAGGAATTTTCTATTGTTTCTTCATTCATTTAGTTTTCTATGCATTTTTACCTCTAACTGATCCATGCACATACACATCTTCCTATCCACCCAACGATCTTTTCATCTATCTCTTCGTCTACCTATTCATTCACCAATTCATTTATTCATCTACTTACTATTTTCCATCTGCCTCTGTCTTTGCCTCTTTGTGATTGTCTCTGTCTCTCTGTCTGTCTTTTTCTCTCTCCCTATCTCTTTCTCCATCTAAATTGAGAACTATTAGCTGAATATCAAATAAACGGATTTAAACTATTTCACACACATAGATATATTAGACGAGGAGGGGGAGAAGACATATTTGTTAGGGAAAATTTGAAATGTAGTCGCAGAGGAAATCAAAACTGAGCCACACACAGAAACTATCTGGCTAGAATTAAACGAAAATGCTAAAAAAAATTATAATAGGTGTTATATACAGGCCACCATACTGAGACAGAATGGCAGCAAAGCATCTATGGGATGAAATATCTAGAGCATCTACGTCAAACAGTATTCGTGTCATGGGTGACTTTAATTTTAGTGGAATAAACTGGATTAACAGAACAGGACTAATGAAGCAGAAAATTTTCTAGAATTAATTGACGATTGCTTTCTAAAAGTAACACGCACTAAGGAACCAACGCAGGAGAATAATATTTTAGACTTAGTGTTAACTAACAAGGAAACTCAAATTAATGAAATCGAAATAGAGAGTGAGCTAGGGAAAAGTGGTCACAAAGATAACAGATTTAGCATTGATTGAAATAGATTTGTAGGAGAAAATTCTGTTAAAGTGCCAGATTTTCGAAAAGCTGATTTTAATCGTCTAAATTTTTTTTGGGGTGAAATAGATTGGAAAGTCCTGGGCCTAGGGGGGGGGGCTGGACTTGGAGGGAGACGTGAACCCAGCGATGGGTGATGTAAAAAGGGATTTCGATGTGGATTCAAATATAACTTATTTAAAAAAATATTTAAGATAAGCACAGGAACGTAGTATACCATGCAATTGAATTGATCGAATAATAATGACCCGTAATGGATAATAAAGTATCTGAAGAACCTTATATGTAGAAACCGAACTTGGTGCAAAGAATTAGGAATGGGGAAATCAGTTTAGATCAAGAATTCGTCCAACTGGTTAGAAATGTTAGAAAGGTAAGGAGGCAAAAAAATAAACTATGAAATTTGCATAGCTGAGCAAGCAAAGACAAATCCTAAAGGTTTTTTTTCAGTTATATCGAACAAAGATTAGAGAAAGGATAGGTCCATTAAAACTGAAACAGGTCAGATAACTGATAATGACGAAGAGATGTGCATTATTTTAATAAATACTTTATCTCTGTATTTACTAAAGAAGAACTGAGCATTATGCTTTCAGCCGAACAAGTTTTTGTGTGGGGGAAAAGAACAAGTTGACTAGTTTTACCATTTACAGATGTTATTAAAATAATGGTGAAAACTCAAATCCTGTGACATACACAGCAACGTTATTGCGACTCAGCATGAGTCACAGTAACAGTACCACACCTCCCCCCCCATTCTCGCCGTCCTTCACTTCCACCTTCTCCCGCCCCTCCCCCGTCCCTTCGTCCTCCAACCATTCCCCACTCCCCACAACCTCCCCACCATTCCCCTCTCCCCTGTCCCTTGTCCTCCCCACCATCTCCCACTCCCCCCATCCCCACATCCTCCCCACCAATCCCCCTCACCCGCCCCTCATTCTCCCCACCATCCTCCTACTCTTCCACCTCCTTGTCCTCCCCACCATTCTCTCCCCTGTCCTCTCATCCTCCTCCATCCTCCTCCACCATCACCCACTCCCCTGTCCCCTAGTCCATCCCACCATACTCCACTCCCCGTCCCCTCGTCGTCCCCACAATCCCCCACTCCCTCTGTCCCCTCGTCCTCTCCATTATGACCACCACCCACCCCACCCCGTCCTCCTCCTCTCCATTATTACCCCCCTTCCCGTCCCTTCGTCCTCCCAACCATCCCTCACTCCCTTCCCTTCGTCCTCCCCACCATCCTCAACTCTCGTCCCCTTGTCCTCCCCACATCCCTCACTCCCGTCCCCTCGTCCCCCCCCATTCCTCATTCCATCGTCCAACGCATTTCCAAATGATCTGATGTTCCCTTCAGAAAAATGGGAACATCAAATGATCTAATGTTCCCATCACTGAGAAATATGAAGAACAGTTAAAAAAAACGAAATGAAAAACAATTACAAAAATAAACTCTACTCACAAAATGACCGGAATGGTAACAACACAGCTCAGTTCGAACACAATGTCGCACAAAATAATTAAATAAAAATTAATTAAATAGAAATCTATGAAAATTCATTTATCAATACAATCGGAACATTGAAAGGAAATCGTAACATAATTAGTTTAGCATGTGTTGCCTTTACATGCAACGGATGGCGCTATTTTACCAAAAAAGGCATGTTTTAATCTGTCACAGGTGTAGCTTTTATATAGTTGTATATAAAATCATGTGCATATTTGAATGGAATATTACGTCAAAATTTCAAAGCATTCAGTAAAGAGGTTTATGTGAAAATTCACATAAAAAAGAGATTAAAAAAAAGTTTTTTTTTACCTGTCACAGACATAATATCTATATAGTATATATATATATATATATATATATATATATATATATAATATATATCTATATATATATATATATATATATATATATATATAATATGCGAACAAGCCTGAACGGGCCCCAGGACTATATGCAACTGAAACTCACACCCAGAAGTGACTCGACCCAATACTGCCAGGAGCAACGCAACTGGTATGTACAGGGACGCCTTAATCTGCTTGACCATCACGACCGGACATAAGGAGTGATAGCCGAAGCTATTTGAAACCACTTCCCCCGGCACTCGGATGGTAATCTTGGGAATAGCATTTTATCAAATCACCTCATTTTTGGGGGGCAACATGTGAGGAACACAAATGCGAAACAAGCCTGAATGGTCCCCAGGACTGTATGCAACTGAAAACTTACACCCCAGAAGTGACTCGAACCCATACTGCCAGGAGCAACGCAACTGGTATGTACAGGGGCGCCTTAATCCTTTTCAGTTGCATATAGTCCTAGGGACTATACCCACAGCGTTTCAGGCACGATGTGGGAAAAACAATTTGACTAAAGAATTAAAAACTAATTGAAATCAAAACATAAATTGAATTAAAAAGGAAAAAAATACAAGAATTAAATAAATATATGATGGATGGAACAGCAAAAATTGAATCAGAACAGCACAAGTAATTTTAACTAAATCTAATTTATTTTCAGTAATTTAAAACTAAATCTAAACAATTTATTTCCACACTAATGTGGAACAATGGCACATATGCAGTGGGACACTCCACATCTGTAGTTACTGTGTCACCCATGGCAGTGACTCGAAAAGGTCCTGTAGGCTATGGAACTTGTTTGTTCTGCCAAGAGAAACGTTCAATATACCACTGCTCCAATTATCTTGATCGTGACGCTCGAATCAAGCATTCAAAGAGTAGCAAAATTGCACGAGGTGCCTCAGGAAACACAAACCATTGACTGTGAAACCCAATTACTCACCAGTAATAGGTGTAACTAGGTAAGCACATTACAGCATTGTGCAGGGACACAAACATAAAGTCTCCAAACCACCATGGTGGAAGATAATATTCCTCCCACAGTACAGTATTGCAAGGTTCGACAGGAAATCAGTGTCCGATCGACGAAGACCAAAAATATGTTCATTTGCCTACTGCCTAACTTGCCATCCAAACTAAAAGGGTCAGGGGTACATACCCGAGGGTTGTTTGACAAGGGATCTCAGAGAACATTTGTCACACAAAAGGTGGCAGATGATCTACAATTAAAGTCTGTAACGCAGGTGACATTGAAAATATCAGGGTTCCTGGATGATACAGGACCTCAAGTCTACCAGGTGGTTCAACCATCAGTACTTTTTTGCAGCTACATCTGTCAAATAAAAACCATTGTGGTTAACACAATTCCAATGGACCTACATGTACACGCTCTAGGAGCTACTGCCAAATTCCGGAGAAATCGATATAAATAAAAATTTAAATGTTCGTTTATTCAAAATCGCTAATCTCCAAAAGTTTCAGTAAAGAGGATTCACCAGTTGCTTAGAAACTTTGACACAACGTTCCATTCGCATATGAGCGCGTTTTTTATAGACCTATAATAGGTCTATAAATAGGCCTGTTATATAGGTCTATAGATTTTTTAATTTGTTTTTCATATGAGGGAAATCTCCAAAACCTCTACCGAATTATTTGAAATTTGGTCACAACGTTGCATTCGAATACGTGCAGGTTTCTATATACCTACTATATATATGCCACTCCTGTGACTGGTGAAAACATGCTTTTTGGAAAAACAGTTCCGTCTGTTGCAAGTAAAAGCAATACATGCTCTAATCTCCGAAATTTCTTCACCAATTACTGTGAAACTTTGACGCAAAGTTCCATTCGAATACGTGCATGTATTATATATTCCTACATATATACATGCCACAATCTCACAATCCAGTGCAATCTGTTGCACGTAAATGCAACACATGCTGTAATCTATGGAAGTTCTTCACCGATTGATTTAAAATTTTTACACAAAGTTCCATTCGAATACGTGCAGGTTTCTATATAATTGCTATATAGATGCCACACCTGTGACAAGTAAAAACATGCTTTATTGTAAAAAAATAGCGCTATCTGTTGCACGTAAAAGCAACACACACGATATACTAAATTTGTTACGTTTCCATTTCAATGTTTCCGATGGCATTGATATATTGAATTTTCATAGATTTTGATTTATTTGAATTTTATTTAAATTTTTTGTGACATTGCATTGGAATTGTGCTGTGTTTTTTACCATGTCATTGATTTCGTGATTATAGTTTATTTTGTTATTTATTATTGTTTTTTCTTTCGTTTTTTTAACTGTTCTTATTTTTCAGTGATGGTAACATCAGATCATTTGATGTTCCCATTTTTGAGATAGGAACATGAAATCATTTGGGAACGCATCGGATGAGGGAGTGGGGAATGGAAGGGAGGATGAGGGACGGGAGTGGGGGATGGTGGGGAGGACGAGAGGACGGGGGAGGGAGGTAATAGAGGGGAGGTCGAGAGAACGGGGGAGTGGATGATAATGGGGAGAAAGAGAAATAGAGAGTGAATAATTGGGGGTAAGACAAGGGGACAAAGGAGTGGGAGATGGTTGGGAAGACAAAGGGATGGCGGAGGTGGATGGTGGGGAGGACGAGGGGACAATGAAGTGGGGATGGTGGGGAGTACGAGGGGACAGCTGAAGGGGAAATGGTGTGGAGGATGGGGGAACAGGAGAGGGTTGCTGTGGCTGAGCAATGCACATGTATTTCTGACCCACAGCAACACATAGCTGGGTACAGCTAGTAGGGAATAAAATTGGCATATAAAGTTCAGTCTGATCACCTTACCGTTGTAAGAATCATTGTAGGTGCAGACTACTATTACAAATTCATCATTAGTCTAAACTAAATATCAGGGAATAAACCTGTTAAAATCTGCAGGAGGCAAATTATTCACAGGCCCAGTATTAAGCCTGAAAAGGCTTATGCCTGCAGACAAACAATTCAAATACAAATTTTAATTTGTCAGCTGATTATACAACTCCCCAGTAGAAATATATTAGGAAGAATACAGCTGACTATAACAACAGAAGAGGGTAATCTTGATATCATTATTTAAATCTGAAGATATGTTCATAAACGCTTCAGTGGCAAATCAATGACCAGTAGCCTAAACCAACAAGTCACTACGCCAAATGTCACTAAACCCACTGCAATCTCAGAACCATACTTGACTTTAATGATTGAGTACACTGAACCCTGTAAATTAACCAAATAAAAATTCAATTTATCACCCAAATAAACTCCAGCAAATAAGCGCAAGGGAAACATGGCTGACTATACAAATCCAACAATTGATTTTGATACATTTATATTAGGCGCAGTGTTACGAATCAATATATTATGATTCTACCATTTATCATGATAAAATGTATGTCATTATTTCCTCTCATCAGTTATTTAAATAACATTATATCTATTGTTGTTTCTAATATGCTATGTTTTAGATAATTGTAATATGATGTAGTGTGCTTGTATGAGATATTTTTGCTAATGCTATTGCATATTCATTCCATGTGGGGAGAAGACCGTGCGCGTCTCATGGGGGAAGGGAGTGGTACCATATCTGGGATGTTTGTACAATAACGCATGCAGTGTTATCAGACCAAGGCGTCACTGATTCACCCTGTAATTATTCCAGTATCTTAAATGTTCTTAATTCTCTAATTACGCCTTAGCAGTGTTATATGCATCTTAGTGTAGTGAATTTATCTTCTTAAATATTACTGCTCAGATAGCAGAGTATCTAGAGATTTCTATGTGGGTTTTAGTTGGTACTTGTAAACACCCTTTCCGTGCAGGCTCTTAGCATGCTAGTCGCGTGGGTGAAGTGACTGGGGTGGACATGTTATAAGTCTTTTCTCGGTACCTGTTTATTGTTTAGTAACATCAGCTAATTGCCCTAGTTAGACCATTATTTGCATTACCCATCTATTCTTTTAAGTTTAAAACATAGTGATCAGTGCTATATAATCTATTTTTATATTGTATTTGCTTGGTGCGATTATTTTCTGGCTGCCTGTATTGCACTTACATGTTTTTCAAGATTCAATTCAAATTTTTCATGTCAGGAAAAAGTACAAACATAGTTGATTTACAAACATAAAGTGGATTTATAGATAGAGCTACTACATACATTACCTAAAAATGCCACTAATACCATAGCGTTCGGGCAAGGCGTGGGGGGATGGGGACCACTTAGACTGAAACTTAATAGTAATTATAGGATTAGAGTATAAATTGTAGTTAAAAATGGAATAAAATAAAAAAAGGGAGAAGCATGGCCAGAAATCATCAATTGTACAAGTTGACGAACAAACAGCATGTGTGTTAAAAAAAATAAACAAGACACGGATTGACATTTAGGGGTATGGTAGTGTTACATGGAGTTAATAGTGGTATACTTAGTTTTACTCTTAAACTGGTTTGAGAGAGGTACACCCTTTGACATGTTTTTGGAGAGGTCATTCCACGTTCTGGGTCCCATTGATTTGTAAGGGCATTTCTTGTTTGGTTAAGTGCACTCTTGGAATATCAAATAAGGTATTTGTTTCTGGTGTGATGCCCGTGAATTCTGTCACACCTTCTGAGGACACGTTTAGATGCGGTGTGACAGCACTGGTGACAGTTTCAGAGGTTTTAAATATATAGATTACACATGAGAGGATGTGCAGTGACTAATATCTAACATATTTCCAATGATTTGAGTAAGGGTACCGAGTGTTGCCTGGGGGCCAGAGTTAGATATTGTTCTAATAGGCAGCTTTGTGTTGAATAATTAGAGGACGTAAATGATTAGTGTGTAGTACAACCCCAAGGGCACACAAATACCATAATTGAGATAAGGGATAGACAGAGAGTAATAGAGCGTCCACCAGGGCAGGGCGATGGTACATAATAATCCTGATCTTAGAAAGAATTGCCACAGTTTTAGGAAACTTTTCTTATATATATTTAGAATGTGTCCCTGGGAAATTCAGCTTGTTATCGATGAGAACACCATGAATTTGCCATCTACTTCTTACTAAGTTGGGTATTGTTTATAATTAGATTAATTTGATTTGAGGATTTATTGCCAACCAAAATATAGAAAGTTTTGTCAATGTTAAGGACGAGTTTATTGGCAGTTAGCCAAGGATGGACTTTATTTAGTTCAGTATCACTGTCTCAATTAGAGCAAGAGGAGTGAGGACTGGAGAAAAGGAAGGTTGTGTCGTCAGCAAATAGAATTGGTTTGAGGTGTTGAGAGTCATTTGGGAAGTCATTAATGTAGATGAGAAAGAGGAGAGGGCCAAGTATGCAGCCCTGAGGAACACCAATGTTGATAAGTAGGGTGGGAGAAATTGAATTATTCACAGAAACATACTGGAGCCTGTCAGTAAGGTAAGGACTTAAGGTATTGGAGTAATTAAGAAGGAGGTGCTAGGTTCACAGGCAAAGCCTATGTAGTCAAAATCCAAGGGAACTCATTTTATCAAGAGCTGCATGCATCAAGCTAATCATACTATAAGTCATCGTAGTGCTATGGTCTGAAAGCATATGACAGGAGCTAAGTATATGTGTGGTAGATCGAGTAAGCTGCTGAAGATAGTCAAATTTGACAAGCTGGCAGATGATATAGTGAAGGTGAGTCAGGGAGATCACCT
>WNGS01006048.1:0-13740 GCA_020271785.1 Procambarus virginalis | reverse complement strand
CACCGTACCACTACCTGCCCGGGGATTCAAACTCCATGCATTATGGTAAAAAGCCTAACTTGCCAGAATGTTCAGAGTTAGACCCTAAAAGATTTTTCAACCATTTTCAAAAACTGGCCAGGTCTATGAACTGGCCAGAGGAAAATTACGTGAACATCTTGAGGGGGCAGCTAAGAGGCAAAGCCCAAGATTCTTTCAAAACATACATTTGGGAGCCGGTCGCCGAGCGACAGCACACTGGACTTGTGATCCTGTGGTCCCGGGTTCGATCCCGGGCGCCGGAGAGAAACAATGGGCAGAGTTTCTTTCACCCTATGCCCCTGTTACTTAGCAGTAAAATAGGTACCTGGGTGTTAGTCAGCTGTCACTGGCTACCTCCTCGGGGTGGAGGCCTGGTCGAGGACCGGGCCGCGGGGACACTAAAGCCCCGAAATCATCTCAAGATAACCTCAAGATATACCTGACGAGGATTGTTTTAATTATGGTAAAGTCAGGGGGACAGATTTTGAGGGCATATGAAATTACGCATGAAACTCACCACCCGGCTTTTCGCAACCTTCAGCCTACACACAACCAACCTCTCACTGAATTTGCAAATAACCAAATAAGATTGTTTGAAAAGTGGATTCGGTCAGCTAAAGCAGAGACGAACGAGGCACTCAAAATTTATTTTTAGTTGAAGGATTTATAGGTAACATATCAGAGCCAGTGGCACGATACCTCATAGAGAGGAAGGAGATTGATGCAAATATTATGGATTTGGCCAAGATGGCAGAAAACTACCAGTTAGCGGGCAAAATGTCCGTTAAAAATAATATATCCACATGGTAACAACCTTATACCACAGCCGGTCCAGACCAGCACATTCTAACCCTGAAACTATTGCACCCGAGCAGAGTATCACCCAGACAGCAACCATGAGTGTTCCAAGACTGATTCTCCTTCTTCTCTGCTGTGTCTCGAGACTGAGCGGTCGCAACCCTTGTGGGCCGTTGTCTTCCTCTCCTCATCCTCCTCTCCTCCATCTCCTTAATCTGTGTTACCAAGCTAAGTATCTAAATCCGTGTATTATTGTGCCACCATGTTCTAGGTTATTTAGTGGTGTCTTCTTAGCCAGGGTTGAGCCCAAACTTTAACTCTGGGGTGGCTTAAGGTGACCAACCATGTGTACCAGTATTTACAGTGATACCAGAGTGTGTTCTGTTCCTTCAGGAAAGTAGTATTTACCACTAGGTGTCTTGTTGTAATCCTTGTCGCCTGCTTATGTGGATTCAAGGGGTTAACGTAAGGTAGAGTTGGTAAAGTAATTTGTTGAATTTTTGTTTATGGGGTTATTTGGGGGGGGGTTAATAAATAAGTTTTAAGGTATATTAGGAATGTCCTTTTACCCTAATTTGGAAGGGAGTAGGTTAATCTCTCTCTTACACGACAGATCTATTAGGACAAGTACTATTTACTGGAAATTGTCTTCCCTAGTGGCTGGGCCTAACCTAATTCCTACTATTTAGGAACTCCTTGACCTTAGCTGTTGATCCTCACAGAGCGACTACTTGGGCCCCCCCCCTATAACAAGTGGGGCCCTGTCCGTAAGATGTGCTATTTTTATAAATTGTAAAAATTTAAGTGTTTGAGTGCCGGAACTAATTTTTGTGATCTTGCTAGGAACAATTGTGTGGTAGTCTAGGGTCCAGCTCAACTAACAAACGATAACATCTTGCAATGATTAGACATCTAACTGGATTCTTCACAATTGATGTGAGTGTGGTCTTTTACCATTTTTTCCATTTTTATTTTTTTCCAGTATCTAAAATAATTAGTGATGGAGGCTAAATTACAGGAACTAGCAGATGCACCCTCTGTGGTGGAAATTAGGCGGCTAACCAAATCAAACTTAGTATTGTTAGGAAACGAGTTTGGTCTAGAATTAAATGAAACTCATAGAAAATGGATTTTGCTCAATGAAATTTTACAACATTGCATAGACCAAGGACTATTGCCACGTGATACAGCTTTATGCAGTCCAGTCCAGCTGAAAGTGCGGCTAGATGGGACAGGGAAATAGAGTTAGAGTTACCCAAATTAAGACTGGGGTTAGCAAGAGGCAAAATTAGAGGAGCAAAGGCTCAGATTACTGGAGGCAAGTAATAGAGGCTCTACCACCGTACCACTACCTGCCCGGGGATTCAAACTCCATGCATTATGGTAAAAAGCCTAACTTGCCAGAATGTTCAGAGTTAGACCCTAAAAGATTTTTCAACCATTTTCAAAAACTGGCCAGGTCTATGAACTGGCCAGAGGAAAATTACGTGAACATCTTGAGGGGGCAGCTAAGAGGCAAAGCCCAGATTCTTTCATAAACATACATTTGGGAGCCGGTCGGCCGAGCGGACAGCACACTGGACTTGTGATCCTGTGGTCCCGGGTTCGATCCCGGGCGCCGGAGAGAAACAATGGGCAGAGTTTCTTTCACCCTATGCCCCTGTTACTTAGCAGTAAAATAGGTACCTGGGTGTTAGTCAGCTGTCACTGGCTACCTCCTCGGGGTGGAGGCCTGGTCGAGGACCGGGCCGCGGGGACACTAAAGCCCCGAAATCATCTCAAGATAACCTCAAGATATACCTGACGAGGATTGTTTTAATTATGGTAAAGTCAGGGGACAGATTTTGAGGGCATATGAAATTACGCATGAAACTCACCACCCGGCTTTTCGCAACCTTCAGCCTACACACAACCAACCTCTCACTGAATTTGCAAATAACCAAATAAGATTGTTTGAAAAGTGGATTCGGTCAGCTAAAGCAGAGACGAACGAGGCACTCAAAATTTATTTTTAGTTGAAGGATTTATAGGTAACATATCAGAGCCAGTGGCACGATACCTCATAGAGAGGAAGGAGATTGATGCAAATATTATGGATTTGGCCAAGATGGCAGAAAACTACCAGTTAGCGGGCAAAATGTCCGTTAAAAATAATTATATCCCACATGGTAACAAACCTTATACCACAGCCGGTCCAGACCAGCACATTCTAACCCTGAAACTATTGCACCTTATATTTCAGACAAAACTAACCAATGTAAATTTTCTAGCCCCCAAGGCACCTAGGAGTGAACCATGAGGGAAGTCTGGTAGTAATATCTCTTCTCCCCAAAGATGCTGTGGACATTGTAAACGTTCAAACCACACCACTAGAAAATGTTGGCAAATGTACCCAGAAAAAAGGCCCAGTGCTCTTGTTGTGACACAAGGCTTGAGGACTTCTGAAGGGTAAGAGAGTAAGACCCCCAACCCAAAGTGGTTGCGTCTGCTTACTCCATTCTTGTCGAAGGGGAAGCTTTTAACTTTTGAGGGTTTTTCCTGGAAGGACATGATGATCTTCCGAAACACCGGTGCCATCCAGACTTTAATTTTGGAGAGTGCTTTGCAAGGTGCCCACACTCTCGACACTGGAGAGGTAGTACTTGTCGAGGGTGTCACAAGTGACATTTGACCAGTACCCCTCCATAAGGTAACTCTGGAATCTGGTTTCTACAAGGGTATTTGTACAGTTGGAGTCAATCCTTACATACCTTTCCCTAATGTTGATATAATATTGGGTAATGATTTAGCAGGGAATAAGGTAGGGGAACTTCAGACTGCCTATTATGTTGCCTACCGCTAAGGTTTCCCTGGATCTACCCGCCGCAGAGGATAATGTTGTGTACCCTTTGTGTGCGGTGACCAGGTCTATGGGTCTTAAATGTAAGGGCAGCCCTGTGGTTGCCAAAGTGGTAAATCCCGAGGCGCAAGGAACTTTCCGAGTGGTGAAAGCCAAGTGGACTTTGCAGATACTTTCATGGCCAGAATCGATGACGAGGCCGAGGACACTATAGAGAGCCTACCATCACCGCCTACCGAGAGTAGTGAGGATGTGGAGGAGAATGCTGTTGGTAATCGGCCAATGGGATCTGACCAAGGCATGGGAGCCACCTTCAGTGAACTGCAGAAGGCTGACCCCAGTCTTGCAGAATGTCACGATGTAGCTCTCTCTAAGGAGGAGATAGTAGATGCAGCGACTGGTTACTATTACGAGGCTCAGATTTTGATGAGAAAATGGAGTTCTCCTTTGTCAAATGAGTGGGAGAGAGTATACTAGGTTATGCTACCTACCTGCTATAGAGAGAAGTTTTGGCAGCTGCTCATGATGATCCTATGGAGGATATCAAGGCGTAAACATTACGTATCATAAGATCTTTAAGCATTTCTACTGGTTCAAGCTGAAATAAGATGTGACAAAATATTGTAATTCTTGAGTCTCGTGTCAGCTTATTAGGAAACCAAACCCGACACCACCTAAAGCTCTTCTAAGGCCTATTGTAGTGCCGGAGGAACCATTTCTCATGTGGTAATTTACTGTGTTGGTCCATTACCTAAAACTAAGGCTGTAGAATTTACTTGATAACCATGATGTGTATCACGACCCGTTACCCCTGAGGCTTTTGCTGTAAGGAACATCTGAGCAAGACTGTTGTTGCTCGTAAGGTGCAATTTTTCTCTACTTTTGGACTGCATCGGGTCGTTCAAACTGACAATGGTAGTAACTATAAGTCTGATAATTTTGAGCAATTCTGAAAGGACAAAGGAATAACTCAAATGGTTTCTAGCCCATATCATACTCAGAGTCTGGGGGTAATTGAGCGGTTCCATCAAACTTTGAAACAGATGCTTAAGACATATTGTGAAAATTATAACAGGGCTTGGGATGAGAACTTGCCATATGTTTTGTTGGCTGCTCGAGAGGGATTACCGAGTTCACAGGGTTATTCTCCTTATGAGTTAGTCTTTGGCGATAAGGTCCCTGGACCCTTGCAAATGTTACAGGAGAATCTGTTAGTTAATGTAACATTGACCGAAGATTCGTGTTTCTTTGCGCAACACCACCAGAGACTCAGTGAATGTAAAGCAGCTGCATTAAAATATCTCGGGAAGATCCAGGATAGCATGAAAGGAACGACATGATGCTAAGGCTAATTGAGGGTATTTCAGACGGGTGACCTTGTCTTGGTATTAAAGCCTCGATTGGGAACACTGTGTCTCACAAGTGCGAAGACAACTATATAGTGACAGAAAAGGTTGGGAACCTCATGTACAAAGTGAGGCACCCTGACAAGCTTAACCAAGTGATGCTTGTACACTTTAACCGTCTGAAGAAGTTCCAGGGCCTCTAACTAATATTTCCTTTTCCAGTGAGGGAGGAGATAACTGTTCTGGGAACCCAATTAATCCCATTTTCAATCATGCTAGTTCTGTGAATGCTGTGGAGGAGAGGCTGTCCCATTTGCAGGTGTTCCAGGGTGAGGAGGTGCAGTCGTTACTTGATGAGTTCTCCAGTCTGTTCGGGGAGATCTCGACACAGACTGATGCCATCTACCATGATGTCAAGTTGACGGACTACACCCCATTCGTCTTCAACCCTACCGGATGAGTCCGGAAAAGAAGGCAATTGAGCGGCAAGAAATCGACTTCCTACTCCAGCACGGCTATATCCGTCCGAGTCAGGGCTTGGTGCTCGCCCTGCTTTTGATTTCCAAACCAGACGGCTCCTGACGATTATGCACCGAATGTCGGCAGCTCAAAAGGTGACCATCGTGGATGCCTACCCGCTGCCACTCCTAGAAGACTGTATAGATGAGATCGGTAATGCGACCTATGTGTCGAAGTTCGATCTCTCGCGGGGGTTATCTTGAGATTCTTGAGGTTATCATGAGATGATTTCGGGGCTTTTTAGTGTCCCCGCGGCCCGGTCCTCGACCAGGCCTCCACCCCCAGGAAGCAGCCCGTGACAGCTGACTAACACCCAGGTACCTATTTTACTGCTAGGTAACAGGGGCATAGGGTGAAAGAAACTCTGCCCATTGTTTCTCGCGGGCGTCTGGGATCGAACCCAGGACCGCAGGATCACAAGTCCAGCGTGCTGCCCGCTCGGCCGACCGGCTCCCTACCGAATCCCAATCACAGAACGTGCCAAACAACTAACTGTGTTCATAATATCCGATGGTGTTTTCGAATACCAGGGGCTACATTTCGGACTGCAGAATGCTTTCGCAACGTTCCAATGGTTAATAAACTCTCTGCTGGCAAATGTGCCAAATTGTCTGGCGAATTTAGATGGCATTGTGCTTTTTGAGAGAAAAAGGGACAGAACACATATCTAGGTTACGCCAGGTGTTCACCGTTTTGAAAAGTGCAAACTTAACGTTAAATGCGAAAAAATGTAATTTAGGCCAAGGCGCAGTGACATACCTTGGTTATGAAGTGGGCCAAGGGAAAGTGTTACCTCGGCAAGATAAAATCAATGCCATCCTGGAGTATCCAGTGCTCGGGAACAAGAAAGACGTGCAACGATTTACTGGTATGTGTGCATTCTAATGACGTTTTTGTCAGAATTTTTCGAGTGTAGCAACTCCCTTAACTAACTTATTGCAAAGGCTGTTAAGTTTAAGTTTAAGTGGTCAACAGACTGCGCAGAGGCTTTTAAAAACTTGAAAGTGATCCTAGCTTCCGCCCCAGTGCTCGCTAATCCAAAGTTGACAAACCATTTAAAATTCATGTCGGTGCTTCCGATTCGGATGCTGGTGCAATTTTGTTGCAAACTGGGGATTGTCAAGTTGACCATCCAGTGTACTATTACTCTGTGGAATTTGACAAGGCTCAGCACAATTATTCAGTGGTAGAAAAAGAAGCGTTTGCGCTGGTGTTAGCCTGTCAAAAGTTTGAAATCTGTCTCACGGCTAATATAGTGGAAGTGTATACGGACCATAACCCACTTGTATTTAACCATCAGATGAAAGAGAAAAATAGACAGATCATCAGGTGGGCATTATACCTACAGGACTTCAACCTTACTATAATCCACTTACCGGATCGGCTAAACATGATAGCTGATGCGCTGTCCCCGTTACCTGAGTAACATACATCTGAGCCACAGGAAGCCATGTACCAACTGTCAAGTTTAGTTTATTTTTTGGGTTCTCCTGTGACATTAAATATTCCTTGTTTAAATTCTTTCTTTCCCTTTTTGTGTGTTTTTTCTTTCAGAGAACATTTTTTTGTTTTTTCTGTTATTGACTATTTCCTTTCTTTGTATGATTTTACAAAAAATATGACTTCTATTCTAGTAGCCACTTTTTTTCTCTCTGAAAGGGGAAGGAGTGTTACGACCCTGGATTCTTAATAGGCTCTGCCAGGAAACCTGAGGTCAAATTGAATTCTCTTAAATTGATGTAGCGATCAGTCACTCAAGTATTATGATAGTGATAGGCCCTGACTGAGGGATTTTGTGTGAGTTCTTAATGAAATAAATATTAGAACATTAATTTATAGGATTGGATTACTCAAAAGGGATATTAAATTGATAATAATACTTATATTCGAGGTATCTTATATTCTGGCTATGTTTATGTTCCGTCTCTCTTGCCAGATGTAGGAATAATCTTGTTGCTCACAGAGCGGGCAGACTCTCTGCTAATTGAATAATAATATAACTTATAGCTAGATGTTAGCTATTCCTAGAATTGTTAAAGTAACAAGAAAAGGAATGTCTGGGAAGACTTGTAATGATTGTTACTGTACGATCAGTTGAGTATCGTCCAGGAAGCGACCATGAGAGTGTTCCCAGGACTGATTCTCCTCCTTCTCTGCTGTGTCTCGAGACTGAGCGGTCGCACCCCTTGTGGGCCGTTGTCTTACCTTTTCTCATCCTTTTCTCCTCCATCTCCTTAATCTGTGTTACCAAACTAAGTATATAAATCCGTGTGTTATTGTGCCACCGTGTTCTAGTTTATTTAGTGGTTTCTTCTTAAGCCAGGGGTTTGAGCCCAAACTTTAACTCTATGGTGGCTTGATGACCGACCACGTGAACCAATATTTACAGTGATACCAGTGTTTCTTCTGTCCCTTCAGGAAAGTAGTCTTTACACTAGGTTGCTGGTTGTAATCCTTGTCTCCTGCCTATGTGGATTCAGGGGGTTAACGTAAGGTAAAGTTGGTAAAGTAATTTGTTGTATTTTTGTATATGGGTTATTTGGGGGGGGGTTAATAAATAAGTTTTAAGGTATATTAGGAGTGTCCTTTTACCCTCTTTGGAAGTTAGTAGGTTAATCTCTCTTAGACGACAGACCTATTAGGACAAGTACTATTTACTGGGAATTGTCTTCCCTGGGGGCCGGACCTAACCTAATTCTCACTATTTTAGGAACTCCTTAACCTTACTTGTTGACCTTTCACAGAGCAACTACTTACCCCAATAACACCTATACTGGAGAAACCAACCTAATCACCGACCTTATTGCAACCACACCTTACCTGCTCGCCATAGTCCACCTGGTTTGTCCCTTCATTTTGTGGAGAAGTCCAAGTCGCAATTTGGGAAAAACCTTTCCCAATGCCAGGAATTCAACTTCTCCTTGGAAACGACTTGGCTAACCAACAAGACTCCACAAACATGATCATCTATGACAAATCCCAGGTACGTGACTAAGCCACGGAAGAAGATCTTGCAATGCCGTTGCCGGAGAAGCAGAGGTACCAGTGACAGAAGAACCAACAGAAGTCTGCCAGCCTTTCTAGTAATTACTCATGCTCAATCCCATCAACCACCACAAGTAGCCACTGCTGTCCCCTCAAGATTTGCGCGGCCTCCCACCGAATCTCAAATCTGATGTAGTTCCGTAAGTTATAACAAGTTGACATCTCTTTAACTCCCTTGTTTTTCCAAGTTCAGATTAAGGCCGATTCCATCCCCGGATTCTATTTCCATGATAACCCTAAATTGTACCCTAAATTCAGACCCAGTAAACTCAAGGCAGAGGATGACTGGGCTATTTTGAATCACTTAGTATTTCCAATATCTTTAAGACAAGATATCCCAATTTTAGCTCATGGCCCGATGTCTCATTAATTAACTATGATGTTTGGAACTAATTTCACCAAAGAGTTATTTAAGAAAACCCTTCACGAATTTAACATTACCAAAGTCTTGTCTAGTCCATATCATCCTTCTTCACAGGGATCTCTAGAACGTAGTCATCAAACCATCAAGTCACTGTTAATGAAATTTTGAATTAATACTGAGAAAGATTGGAATAATCAATTAATTCTCCTTATGTGCATTTTTAGGAGTCTTCCTAATGAGTTCCTTGGAGTATCTCATGAGATGCTCTACGGTCATAAGTGCCGTAGTCTCCCTCAAAGCCTTTAATGATTCTTTAACGTCAAACCCCTTACGTGATTCTCTTAATGTGTCGCAGTCTCTTAAAAACTTGAGACACACACTTGAACAAGTACATAAGTATGCTTGTTCTGGTTTATTGACCTCCCAGCGTTAGATGAAAGCACACTTTGACAAGAACACTAAAGTAAGAAAACTTAATGTAGGAGACTTCGTCCTGGCATATTTTCCTATTCCAAGCTCTCCCTTCTAGAGTAAATTTTCAGGACCTTACTGCATCAAAGAATGAAAAACAACAATAATAACTACATTCTAGAGACTACTGATCGGCGGCGCAAGACACAACTCTGCCACATCAATGTACCCAAAGTTTATCAAAGTAATCTACCACCACCAGTATTGTTGTCTGTATCCACTTTTCCGGATAGATTTTCCAACAGTGACACCAGTTGACTGACAGTTGAGAGGCGGGACCAAACAGCCAGAGCTCAACCCCCGTAAGCACAACAGGTGAGTACAACGTACCCTGCTACCTCTCCTTCTGAGTGCAATAACACTAAGTCAGTGACCTCTAATGGTGACCTCATGAAAGATATCCCCAAGTACCTACAACATTCTGATAATAGTGCTCCAATGACCAAACTAATCTCTATCCATAAAGACCTGTTTCAAGACACTCTTCAGGAATGTACTTTAGTGCGCAAGGATATCAAGCTGCTCCCCAAAACGATGCCCATCCGTCAGCTATAATACAGCATCAATTCGCAGAAGAGGGAAGCCATGTTCACCAAAGAATCAGTACCACCTCATCAATGAACTACTACACCTTGTGAGTCCCCTTGGACCTCACCTTCTATACTGGTGCCCAAACCACACGGCAAGGTAAGACTGTGCACCGATTACTGCAAGGTAAACTCTGTCACAGATAAGGATTCCTACCCCTTGCCTCTCATCGACGACTTCTTAGATGATATTGGTAACGCTAAATTCTTGTTTCAAATGAACCTCTTAAAGAGCTATTACCAAATGAGTCTTACTGAGCGTGCTTTAGGACATCTCTGCTTTCATCTCTCTTTTTGGCCTATTTAGATATGAACGACTGCCTTTTGGACTCTGCAATGCCCCATCTACGTTCCAGCGAGCTTTCATCGTCGTCATTCAAGCCCTTGAGGATACCTACGCATACTTGGATGACAATTCATGGGCGACCAACTCATGGGAAGAACATTCACTCCAGCTACAAAATCTGTTCTGCAAGCTTCTCCAGGCAGGTCTCACCATTAATTTGGGCAAGTCCACCTTTGCCAAAGTAAAAGTGCGCTATCTTGGTCATATCATAGGCAATGGAAGCATAGCACCACTAGATATTCACACTAAGGCTATCCAGCAGTATCCACAGCCTACTTCACATAAACAACATATGTGATTTTTAGGCCTGCTTCCTATTACCATGGTTTTTGTAAGAATTTTAATACCGTTGCCGCACCTTTAATCAACCTTACCAGCCCTAAAAGGAAGTACATATGGACCACCTCCCAATCCATTGCCTTCGAACAACTGAAAACTTTGCTTTGAACTAATCCCATTCTCGCCTCGCCAGATGTGGAACGACCCTTCATCCTTAATGTCGAAGCCAGCATCACCGGTATTGGTGGTGTCATTATGCAGCAGTGAGAGGGGAAAGTCTTACCAGCTTACCAGTCAGCTATTACAGCTACAAGTTGAAATCTCACTAGCAAAATTACAGCACTATATACAAGGAGCTACTCACCATCCTACTGTGCTTGAAATGATATGAACCTTACCTTCAAGGATACCAACCCATCACGATCTACCCTGATCACAATCCACTTCGTTTTCTGCAACAAGCCCAAATTCTCCAACAAACGTTTACTCCATTGGGCCATGTACCTGCAGAATTACAAACTTAAGATCCTCTATATCAGAGGCTCGGACAATATAGCTGCAGATAAACTATCGCGTGTCCATGAAGAAGAACCTCCCACTTCCAACATACTTCTAGCATCAACATCTCATGCAATAGGAAAAGGCTTCGGGGAGGAGCTGTCACATAAATCCCCAGCATAGCCATGGAAACTGCCACTTCCTACCACCTTCAATGCCTTCATTCTACCATCCATCTCCATGACAGCATAAAACCAGACAGTTGCCCCTGACGTCTGTCTGGACTCTCCACTCAGTTACCCTCCACAAGCCCCTTGACCTCCAGCCAGGTGCAGCTCACCGGTGATCTATTAGCGGCCGCTAACTAGCTGTTATACCGCCGGCTCCTCGTCATCGCGTTGCCACCAGACGTGATGTCACCAGCAGGCGCATATATGTTCCTGCTGTCGCCCACTGAAGCCAGTCTCTCTTCTGGTGCTCCTGGGATTCATCACTGCTTTCTTAACTCGCCCTTTGCTTCCTGCTTCATCATGTGACGGTAATCGGGTTGGATATGTAAATATTGTATAAAGTCACTACTAATTATTTTGCAAGTAACGTAACAGTCTTCGTTTATTTCTTTAATGTTTTTTTTATGTATACATATCAAGTGTTTTCAAGTACCATTTTATCATTTTTATTAATATTTAACTTTATCCGGTCTCCGTGGTGTAGTGGTAAGACACTCACCTGGCGTGCCGCGAGCGCTCTGTTATGGGTTCGTGTCCTTGACGGGGAGGATTTACTGGGCGAAAATCCTTAACTGTAACCTCTGTTAAACTCAACAGTAAAATGGGTACTTGGTTGTAAAGCGATTCTTCGTGGGGGTCGTATTCCAGGGACCTGCCCGAAACGCTATGCGTAATAGTTGCTGTACAAGAATGTAACAATTCTTGTATATATCTAAAAAAAAATATAGTAAATTGTATCAAGTGTTCATCTGTTTCTTGTTTAATCCTGCAACTTCACACCGCATGGCAAAAGCAGCATTATTTGTTTTATTCAAAGAGTGAGAGCCACATTACATCTGCCCAGTATTGCTGGGAATACTGTTTCACATCACACTTCAAACAAGAGGTTTATGGTGCATGATGCATAGTATAAATATTTTTTGGGATCACTATTAGTGTTGTGAGGACCATATATATATATATATATATATATATATATATATTATATATATATATATATATATATATATATATATATATATATATAATATATATATATATATATATATATATATATATATATATGTCGTACCTAGTAGCCAGACGCCACTTCTCAGCCTACTATGCAAGGCCCGATTTGCCTAATATGCCTAGTTTTCCTGAATAATATATTTTCTCTAACTTTCTTCTTATGAAATGATAAAGTTACCCATTTCATTATGTATGAGGTCAATTTTTTTTATTGGAGTTAAAATTAACGTAGATATATGACCAACCTAACCTATCTTTATAGGTTAGGTTAGCTTAGTAGCCGAAAATGTTAGGTTAGGTTAGGTTAGGTAGGTTAGGTAGTCGAAAAACAATTAATTCATGAAAACTTGGCTTATTAGGCAAATCGGGCCTTGCATAGTAGGCTGAGAAGTGCGTTCTGGCTACTAGGTACGACATATATATATATATATATATATATATATATATATATATATATATATAATATATATATATATATATATATATAATATATATATATGCAAACAAGCCTGAATGGTCCCCAGACTAGATACAACTGAAAACTCACACCCCAGAAGTGACTCGAACCCATACTCCCAGGAGCAACGCAACTGGTATGTACAGGGATGCCTTAAACCACTTGACCATCACGACCGGACAAAAGAAGTGATAGCCGAGGCTATATGAACCACTTCCCCGCCGGCACCTGGATGGTTATCTTGGGCATAGCATTTTATCAAATCACCTCATTTTTTGGGGCAACACGTGAGGAACACAAATGCAAACAAGCCTGAATGGTCCCCAGGACTAGATACAACTGAAAACTCACCCCCAGAAGTGACTCGAACCCATACTCCCAGGAGCAACGCAACTGGTATGTACAGGGATGCCTTAAACCACTTGACCATCACGACCGGACAAAAAGAAGTGATAGCCGAGGCTATATGAACCACTTCCCCGCCGGCACCTGGATGGTTATCTTGGGCATAGCATTTTATCAAATCACCTCATTTTTTGGGGCAACACGTGAGGAACACAAATGCAAACAAGCCTGAATGGTCCCCAGGACTAGATACAACTGAAAACTCACACCCCCAGAAGTGACTCGAACCCATACTCCCAGGAGCAACGCAACTGGTATGTACAGGGATGCCTTAAACCATGCTCCTGGATATGGTCGAGTCACTTCTGGGGTTGAGTTTTCAGTTGTATCTAGTCCTGGGACCATTCAGGCTTGTTTGCATTTGTGTTCCTCACGTGTTGCCCCAAAAATGAGGTGATTTGATAAAATGCTATGCCGCAAGATAACCATCCGGTGGGCCGGCGGGGAAGTGTTCGTATAGCCTCGGCTATCACTTCTTTTGTCCGGTCGTGATGGTCAAGTGGTTTAAGCATCCCTGTACATAC
>WNGS01006046.1:0-13186 GCA_020271785.1 Procambarus virginalis | reverse complement strand
TGTGGGTGTGTGTGTGACAGGTAAAATATGACTTCATTGAATATGACTTCTGCAAAGAAGCAGCAAAACAATTAAAAAATCTGGAAGGTGTAACAATTAGAAAAGCCGACAAGACAGCAGCATATGTGTTGATCCCTACTCAACAATATATGAATAAAATTAGCGACATCCTCAATGATGACACTAAATGTCAACGAATCACGAGGAACCCCGTGGAGAACTATTGCTGCAATCAACGCAAAGATAGGTAGCGTTCATTTCACCAAACTCCAAGGCGACTTTGGCTTAGGTTATTCATATGGCAATATAAAGACACATAAACCAGGTAACCCACTACGCCCAATAATCAGCCAAATACCATCTCCCACCCACCACCTGGCAAAAAGACTTAACGAGCTCCTAACTCCATGCACTCCAAGTAAGTATAGTCTACAATCATCAGCAGATTTCCTGGAAATAATCAAAACTACTCAGCCCGATGGAATTTTTGCTTCACTGGACGTCATTCCCTATTTACCAACGTCCCAGTCGACACCACCATAGGAATGATACTGGACAGAGTATATAGAGTCGAGAGCACCCCTTAATTAGACATACCCGAGCCACATTTTAAGAGCCTTCACGAGGCATGTACAAAGGAAGCTCCTTTCGTCAGTCCGCAAGGTAACATGTATCTACAAATAGACGGAGTAGCAATGGGCTCCCCCTTAGGAGTGTTATTCATTAATTTTTACATGGGAACCATCGAAGAGAGAGTCTTCAGAAGGAGGCAAAAAATGGTATACTGCCATTATGTAGATGACATATTCGTCATAGTAAAAGACCCAGATGAACTAACCGACCTAAAAAGCCATCTAGAGAGAGAATCAGTACTTCGGTTTACCCATGAAAATAGTGAAAATAACAGTCTACTATTCCTAGACGTACTATAACAAAAACAGGATCCTTTCTAAGCACCAGTGTATATACTAAGCCTACAAACATGGGATTATGCCTAAATGGTAGGAGTGAGTGCTCCCAAAGATACAAAGCCAGTGTTCTCAACGTTTATATTCGTCCCTTTACAGCAGTCACACATAGTATATATATGTACACTTGCCCCCACGAAGGATGTAGCCTTCAATCTAAGTACATAGGTATGACGTCGACCAAGCTGACGAGGCGTTTGACATGCCATCTTCAATCCGGTGCCCCCCAAAAATCACATGAGACAAGCCCATGACATCACCTTAGCAAGAAAAATGTTGAATAAAAACACTTGTATAATAGACAAAACCCAAGATGTAAGAAGATTACAAATTCTTAAAGCAATCTACATAAAAATAGAACAACCCACCATAAATACCCAAATTACTGAACTATTCACACCAGGTTATGTTGCCTACCTGCTATAGAGAGAAAGTTTTGGCAGCTGCTCATGATGATCCTATGGGAGGACATCACGGCATTAACATTACGTATCATAAAACCTTTAAACCTTTTTACTGGCCCAAGCTGAAAAGCGACGTGGCAAAATTTTGTAATTCGTGTATCCCATGCCAACTTATTGGGAAACCAAACCAGACACCACCTAAAGCTCTGCTAAGGCCTATTGTAGTGCCGGAGGAACCATTTCCTCATGTGGTAATGGACTGTGTTGGTCACAGTCCATTACCTAGAACTAAGGCTGGTAACATTTACTTGATAACCATGATCTGTATCACGACCTGTTACCCTGAGGCTTTTGCTGTATGGAACATCCGAGCAAAAACTGTTGTTGCTCGCATGTTGCAATTTTTCTCTACTTTTGGACTGCCTCGGGTCGTGCAAACCGATAATGGTGCTAACTTTATTTAAGTCTGATACTTTTGAATAATTCTGTAAGGACAAAGGAATAACTCATAAGGTTTCTCCGCCATACCATCCACAGAGTCAGGGGGTAATTGAGCGGTTCCATCAAACTTTGAAACAGATGCTTAAGACATCGTGTGAAAATTCTAACAGGGCTTAGAATGAGAACTTGCCGTATGTTTTGTTTGCTGCTCGAGAGGAGTTACAGAGTTCACTGGGTTGTTCTCCGTCTGACTTAGTCTTTGGCCATAAGGTCCGTGGACCCTAATAAATGTTACAGGAGAATCTGTTAGGTAACGTAACATTGACCGAAGGTTCGGCATTCTCTGCGCAACACCACCAGAGACTCAGTGCCTGTGAGGCGGCGGCACTAAAATATCTCGGGAAGACCCAAGATAGCATGAAGGAACGAAGCCATTGGCCCTCACAAAGCAGCCATTTGCCCCCGTCATTCTAGCGATAGTGATAAAGTAAATTCTTCCAGCACCAGTAGTGATGCGAGTGATAATCTTACAGCTGCTGAGGCTACGCCACCTATCTCTATGGAACATGAGTGTCAAATCTCTATGGGGAATGGCGTTAGTGTAGTCATTGATCCCTCACTGACACACCCATTACATCATGAAGAAACCCTTGAGGTGGTTACCGGTAGAGATTTTAAGAAAGCACTGACTCCTACTCTGGTAAAACGCATCCTAAGCAAACGTGATATTACTCCAGACACACGCGACAGAGTTAGTTATGTTGTCAAAGTGTTTAACGAGCTTAAATGTTACCTAAATTCCCTTGATACATAACCATGGCTCATCAAACAAAAATTTGTTGCTTGTTAAGATTTCTCTGGTGATGGTCTGGTTGTGGGAAGAGATTATATGCTCCTTGATGGAGACCTGTTGTTTGTGCATTGTTAATCGCCTGGAAAGAGACGTTGTTGTCTTCCCTATATACTGAGTTCTTTGGGGCTTACAGTCCCCAAGTGGGCATGTGAAGGTCTAGACGACGTTGGTTTCCTTCAATGTGTTCTGTTTGGTGTTTGAGGAGTTTTTCATCAGTATGTTGGCAGTTTTTTTGTTATTGTAATAGAGTCTACAAAAAAAACTGATCAACCCCACGACGACACTCATGGATCCATTTGGGTACAGTTTTTCATCAAATTCTGGCACATGCACGGGCCGCAACGAGTTTTTACAAATGTGAGAAAGTTGCAAGAACACCCAAGCAATAGATCACTAAGAACTCTAATTGACCCGGTCGTGGAGCTTAGGTCATAAGCACCAGGACTGACCAATCCTTATAGACGATCATTGGTGCGGTGGTCACGGTACTGTGTACGTTTAGGGGTGATCCTGGACGGCATGGGTTCGACTCTGCACAAGACACTCTACATCTATGGTGAGTCACACAGTTACTAGTCTTGCTCCACACCCACCCAACTAGGCGGCAGCTTTACAGTCATGTGCATGCATTACCTACAGTAACTAAATTTTGGATACTTCCCTAGGATTCCAGGCAGTATATTATTATGAATGAAGTACTTAAACATTTCTTGGACACCATTAATTGTGTTATCTCTGAATTCCGCGATTTTTTCACATTCCATTATATAATGACGCAAAGTATGCGAATAGTTCTGCTGACAGAGTTTACATTAAGTCAAATCTACATCAGCAGATGTTACAAACTCCCAGAGGTACTTGTAGCCGAGCCTAAGCCTAGCAGTGGTAACATCTAGAAGTCTGCTAACCTTATTGGATGACCAGTAGACGTGCGGTTCTTCCTGCATAATAGAATGATGATAGATGGAGCAACTGGTGTGAATTTCACTTTGCCTCAAGTCTACGAGACTTTGTTGATGTTCCCTGAATATTACTGCCCTCAGGCTGCTCAAAGGCAGTCCAAGATGGTAATCAATTCCCTCTTTATGAGCAAAAGTCTTCGCCAACTCATTAGTTCTATCATGCATTCGAAGACCAATATGGGAAGCAATCTACAGGAGACAAACTCTGACTCCATCACTGATTATTTCACTATATCTGTGTCTTGCTTCAGACACAAGCACGTCACAGTTATGCCCTGGGGAGCTGAGGGCAGTCAAGGATGACAAGGAGTCACAATTAGCGTGTCAACTTTGGATTCATATACGCGCTCGAGTGCAAGGATTATGGCAACCAATTCTGTTTGAAGAGTGGAGGCCCAGTTACTTAGACGCGCTCCACACTCATGGGAGAAGGAACTATCTCTCCCTGTCACAACAACTGCACTTTCAGCTGCACCATAGGACTGATGCAAGGATCCATCAGTGTAAATAATTTGGAGCGCGCTCTGGCCAATGTATCAATTTGGGTTAAGGCATTGTACTTTGCTTCGTGTCGAAGCAAGGTTTGTTCTTTAATCAGCTTCTTGGGTAGGAAAAGGGTGATCTTCCATGGAGCAGGAAAGTGTCGTTGTTGTATCTCTTGGAAGAGGTGACGAATATTATACATTCTGAGCACAGTGGCGGTTTTGGTAATCCATTTGCTGGGATGCTGACCTTCAAGAAAGAAGACTTGAAGGCATCTTGATACCAATTAAAGCATTAATTTCAATGATACGATCACTTACACATGAAATATTCAGTTCCTTCCTTATGTTTAGTAATTTAGTTGTATGCGGGCATCCGAGGATTATACTCATGGCTTCAATTGCATCTTTTCCAGCCCTCCAAGCATTCTCTCAGGCACTAGAGCAAGCATGGGTGCAGCATAATCAATCAGACACCTAATATGTGAGAGATACATCATTTTGACAATTCTCACATTTGCACCATAGCTTGGATGGTAGCCTGCTACAGCCTTGAGAGCACGGAGCCTCTCTCTACATTGGCGACCCAGTCTGGCTACAACATTGCGGTACAGTGGAACTTCAAGACCAAGGTATTTGTATCTGGTAACATAGTCGAGCAGAGAGCCATCATCCAACTGCATCTTGCGAACGGCCCCACCCCGTCTGGGTGGGCGTCGGTTAAGGTTCTTTGTTTTCTCTACTGAGATGACTAAGCCTAGTTCCTGACATGTGTGCAATACAGAGTTCAGAACATTTTGGGTGTTGGTATACCCATTGGTGTGGATCAGTATATCATCCGCATAGTTAATGATGTGTTCGCTGGGTCTCCTAGTTACTGAGTTTAGGAGTGCATTGATTAACACATTGAACAGAGTAGGACTGAGGACACCTCCCTGTGGAGTGCCAAGGTCAAACTCTCTCGTTACACTCCTGTGCCCTTGGAACAGTACACATGACTTCCTGTTGGATAGATAACCTCTTATCCACCGTAGAAGCCATCCTCCAACATTCATTTTACCAAGTTCGCTCAGACGTGTGAGTTAGCAATATCAAAGGCTGACTTAAGATCTATGAAAGTAGTGTATGACCTATCAGTATGCAGGGTGAGGAATGTGGTAATACAGTGATGTACACTTTCCATGCGTAAAGTCATATATCTGGGGAGACAACATGTTACTAATTCTGTAAAGGAGACGGTTGAGAACCATCCTCTCAAGACACTTACAGAGACAACTAGTGAGGGAGATTGGGTGAAAAGCACTCTGCTGGTTAGGTATAGGAATGGGAATAATAAGACTGTTGGTCCATGACTTTGGAAGCTTCCCAGTTACATAGCTCATATTAGACAATTCAAGCAAGGGATTCCCTGGAACTAGCAGAAGCATACACAGTATGCCGTAAGTAACTCCATCCTCCCCGGGTGATGTAGCTTTGCCTCTATATAGAACAGAGTCTAGTTCGTTTTCAGTAAAAATCATGTCACAGTCATCCTCTTGATGAAGCATGAAGTCAAGGAGCCTTGCTCTATCAACATATATATATTATTTAATTCATTTTGTGTGGGTAGAAGAAGATTGTCAAAGCTGGAAGTTGTGGCCCAAGCATCAACAAGCTCATTTGCTCTGTGTAGAGGATTAGGGTACGAGATCTCTGCAGCATTTTTCCCTTTGATCTTGTTGATATCCTTCCATGTTCGACTTAGTGGCGTGTGAGAATTGAGACCACTGACAAAAGTTTCCCAGTCTGTCTGCCTCAGCTCCACCATACGTTCCCTGGCCTCTGCCAGAGAATTATGTACCTTGCATACATCGATCTTTAGTGGATTATGCTGCACCTCTACTTGCTTTGATGCCTGAACGAAATCTTGGAGGGCTTGAAAAATTGCAGAACGAAGCCTTGAGGGTAATCCTTGGGTGCCCTCGTACCACAAAGATACTTAACATGAGAAAAGGAACTTAATATTCCGAGCGTTGTTGATCGTGTTACTGAAATTAACTGTCAAATTGGTATAAAAATGCTTAGGCTAACTCATCCCAACCCTTGCACAGAAGCCCTCCAGAATTTCTTTATTGTAGGTCAACATTGTTCCAAATGGATAACTAAGACGGGAACTGAACTCAGAATGTATCATATTTATCATTTGTACCAGGAGAAACAACAACGACACATTCCTGCACCGTGGGAGATTACACCCTTTCCAATTTTAATAACCTCTCTTTCCACCCAAGAAGCAAACTAAAGATCAGTCCAAGCTTCGTCTTGAGGCAAAGTTCAACGCCTTAAGCCATACTGATACTCTGTCATTCATTTGAGAGAACATTCTCTCTCTCAAATCATATACACTGATGGTTCCCTACACCGCTCCACGGGTGCAGCTGGAAGTGCAGTTGCTGGAAGCTGACAATGGGCGATGGCTTATATTTGGAGTGGGGAGTCCGTATAAACAACTGGGCCTCTACCCTTCAGACAGAACTATGTGCCTTGCTTCTTGCACTGAAATGTATACAAGTCTCCAAACTTGACACATTAATTGTAAGTGACTCTTTATCCTCCTTAATTGCTCTCAAGCAATTAAGGAGAATAAAGACATAAGACATAACTGTAACATGCTCGTGTCTGAAGTGAATAAATATATGTGCCTAAGCCATACACCACTGTAATCACTGCTATCATCTTATATCATGATTGTTGTGTTGAATGCAAATTTGACTACAATTCATCTAGAATTAATCCTCAAATTATGCTACAATGTACATGTTGAGAATTCTCGATTTTTACAGTACTGTACCTATTAATTTTCTTCACATTTCTCACAATGTATCTGTTAACATTCTTGAAATTTTTCTACAAATTACCTACTCAAGATTATCTGTTAGATTAAGGACCTGCCCGAAACGCTATACGTGTTAGTGGCTTTATAAGAATGTAAAAACATCAATCCTATGTGCTCTCATAAACCCAATGTACCTTCTTGTATATGAATATAGATAAATAAATAAGTAAATAAATGAAGGAGTTTCCTGCCCGAAACGCTGCGCGTAGTAGTGGCTTTACAAGATTGTAATTACTATGCTATGTATCCTCACTATCCCAATGTACCTTCTTGTATATATATAAATAAATAAATAAAAATAAATAAATAAATAAATAAAGGAGTCTTTCCTTTAGTTCATTTTCTGTGGAGTGGGACAATGGTGGGAGCGGCCCACAGATGGCGCCACCACCGCTACGCTTGACAGTTGTATGGCTGAACCGTCGGGAAGTGGGTGGCTGCCGCTCCGTTCTTAATGTTTATTGAGTACAAAGTGATTTTTGGACCTTGCCAAGATGTATGTGAAGAGTGAACCAGACTGTGACTTTGACATGACCATGGAAATGGTGACAGACATGGAGACGAGCCTCCTGCGGGAGGAGTTGTTCGGGAACCATTACATGCCGTCGGGTGAGTGTTGTTGTAGAGCTTTTGCAGGTGTTTTATCTCCTTCGGCGGGTGGTTGCTGGGGCGCTGCCGGTGGTGGGGAGGCGAGGCGGCGCACAGGGCTGCCATAGGGTTGTCATGGGGGGCGTGAGCCCTGGTGGTGAAGCATGAGGGCTGGTGTGTGTGTTGCCGGCGTGGCTGGTGAGGGCGGCCCTAGTGGTGGGCGTCTGCTACGCCACACCTCGCCAGCCACTTCCTCCACACCTTCCCCTCCACATCTCTCTACCGGCCATCCACTCTCATGAATGATTTGTGTTTTAACGTTGTGTTGGCATCATAGGTGTAAATAAAGCTGCCACGGGTTGATCAGTATATATTGAAGTACAATATGTGTAGTGTGTGTGTGGGTCCACCTTGGCAACTCTGCCATCACTTGTACAACACCACTCGCATATTTGTTCCCCCACACGCGTTTATTGTTTAATGTGCTTTGGTAAATTGAATACTTTCGGTGAATACTCGGGGAAAAATACTTGTTGTTATAGTTTTCCTCCAATGGCTTGTCATGGCGTGGCGACTAGACTATCAGTATAGCTGTAGTGTCAGTGTAGGCTTATAATTCCTTGGGATTAATTATCAAGCTTACATGTTTGTTCCAAATTATTGTCAAATCTATTTGTGATGTCCGTGTTAACGCATATGTTTGCTTGAGTAGACCTATATATATATTACATACGTATGTAATATATGATATATATCATACTGGTATATACATTTAATATATGGGCTGGATTAGATTTATCCATGTCATGGAAAAACTTTTTTTCTGTAAGTGTCATGGACTACTTTTTATAATGTCCGGAAACTGCTCTGTTTAGGAATGTAACATTGTATTTGATTTAACTTTACATGCGTAAACTGTAGTTTCAAATGACTGGTAGCAACGGTCGATGGTACTCCAGGTACTTGCGCACAGTTGACACCTGGACAATATCCAGAACGGTGCAGCGCCTTCTTACACGTATTTAAATTGTAGCAGATAATGCATCATGACGGAAGGTGGCGTCTGTGAGCACGTCACAAGGCCCGGCCGCTGTGCTGTTACGCAACAGGATAATATAGCTCATATTGTTCAGCAAGCTCATGCTATTTTTATCCTGTATCCAAACTCCGCGGCGCCCCACTACCTTGTATTTTGCCTGAATTTGCCCTCTTAAAGTGGCATTGGCAGGGACGGGAAGGAGGCTATTTGTCAATGGTCTCCTCTTTATCCCTGACCTTGTGAGGGCCACTAGAGGGGCACCATTTCTAGTGGTCATGACAGGGACAGGAAGCTGGCTATTTGTCAAATGTCCCCTCCTCATTATCCCTAAGGATCATCTGTAGCAATTTTAGACTGAAATAATGTTTCGGCATTTACAGTTTCGGCGGGAAGGTGATTGATTCCATGTTCCAAATTTCAGTTCTAATGCACAGTATTAGTTTTATTAAAGGTAATAATATTGTACTCACATAGTTGTATTTACCTAGTTGTGTTGCGGGGGTTGAGCTTTGGTTCTTTGGTCCTGCCTCTCGACTGTCAATCAACTGGTATACAGATTTCTGAGCCTACTGGGCTCGAGAATGGTGTAGAATGAACTGCGTATTGGCAGCCCGAACGCAGCGCAACTCCGGGCCATTTGCAAGTGACGTAGCGGTTTCAGGCTGAGTGCACAGATTGTGTCACTGTGACAGCTGTATCAACCTTGAAGTTTACAGGGAATGGGTTGCCACCCGTGCTGGATATCCTGTGTTGGGCTGGTGTCTTGGGGCCAGTTGTTAACGTGTGCTCATGTTGCGCTCACTTGACGTGCAACGACCAACACGTCAGTCTAATCAAATATATTGTGAAAAATGTGTTAAATATATTGTTTAATTCTTTGCTGTATAGACCACAACTTTTATTTTTATTAAATATTTGAAAATGTGCGTAGTTCAGTCATTCATTCATTTAACTTCATTAACATTTACTTGTTGAATATATGAGGCTATGCTATGGCCTCCAAGTGCACAAATAGAGCTCATTAGAGCTACATGCAACTTGATTTGTTTATATGGGCTATTCCGCATAGCAGCAGTTATCCGAAAATGCTGGTATATATAGCTGGCCATTGTGGATTGAAGACTGTATGTCATACGGAACCTTCCTTGATAACTACACGTTTGGGCAGTTGGAATTTTAATAGTACTGTATATCAAACACTGGAACAGCCTAACCGTAAGCTTAACCACATAATCTTTTGTCTAATTTAGTACATATATACTAAACGAGGCCTAGAACAAAGCTAGATTTGTTACGTTCTTTCTCGACTAAAACACTACTGATATTTTTTTTTGTTGGGGGGGGGGGGGGTGGAATTGTCAGGGGAAAGCACCAAGCCATTACGACTATATAGCTCTTGGAAGGGGTCAGGATAAGGATTTTGGATGGGACGTGACAGGGGCCCGGCTGACTGTCGGGAGGAAGGAATGGTGCCCAACAACATGCAGGGCCACGTTCAATCCCCGACTGACCTTGATGCAAGACCGACGCTCTACCGTCGAACCTAAGTGGTTGGGTGGTGTGAACAATTAATATTTTGTACATTCCATCGTTGTTGTTTTTTTAGATTCAGCTACTCGGAACAACATGTTCCAGTAGCACGGGCTATGGTGAGCCCGTAAAAACTTTACATTCTTTACAATTGTCCCGTGAACTGTACATTTCATCAATTGGAATGGTATTTATAGGTTTTAGAGGAGAGAGTGGAGTACCGACAGGAGATGGGTCAGTGTAGGCTTGTATGGGTTGACAAAAGTGTGCAAAATCTGACTTTTTTTTTCAAAACTGGGAACGTGGACGTCAGGCTGCGAGCAGCCGCGTCTAACAGCCTGGTTGATTAGTCCAGCAACCAGGAGGCCTGGTCGACGACCGGGCCGCGGGGACGCTAAGCCCCGGAAGCTCCTCAAGGTAACCTCAAGGTAAGGCAAGGTGCTAAACGACTAGCATTCTAGGTCAGAGGAAGTCTCAGTTTTGAACACGAAACTCACCTATTGTATATTTGGGTACCTTTCCCGAGAACAGGAAGTCTCTTAGGCTTATTTAAGCCTTCCTTTACCCCCTATGACCATGGGCGAGGATGTTCACTGGGTCACCCATCCAATTTTGTATCCAAACCTAATGGTAATTGACCGATTGAGTAATGAGACCCCACACCATTCATTATTCGGTGTGGGGCCTAGTAAAAAAAAATACAGGTTGACAAAATATTAATCTGAATAAATATGGGATGAAAATTAAATTTTACATTTCTCTTTAAGCCTAGTAATTTTGCAGAGAAAATCTACAAGAATTTGGTGACCAAACCACACACCAGATGTGGAGACGACGACGTTTCGGTCCCCCAGGACCATTATCATGGCATTGTCATAATGGTCGAGGACGGACCGAACGTCGTCGACTTGTCATATTCTCCTGAATGGTTTTGGTCATCATACCTTCAGCCACGTTATTGTGACTCAAGTCTCGATAAGATTTTTTTTTACTATATTTCATAATTCGGCCTCGTGTATTGGACTAATTGTAGTTTAATATTTATGTAGGTTCATTATTACTGTAAGTTCTATTATGGAGTCTTTGGTTTAGGTCCAGTGAGACAAGAGTGGAAGTGGTTGTAGTCCCGTGAGCCATTGACTTGCAGCAGGCCCGCTGTGGACGACCCCCCACAGAGCACACCACACCTCGTGGTGTGTGTGGGGCGTGAATGTTTGGGTTAATGTCGCAAACGTTTGGCATATTACTGGCTCAAAAGAATGTAGCTCTTGGTGTAATAAGTAGCTAGGAAATGTGAACAATTTAAAAGCTGTTTAAAGGCAGGTATAGTTAACACTCAATATTTTGTATGTTTTTTGTGATTGTTGTTAATTCTTGGATGACCTTACCTGCTTACGGTCTGAGCCTGCGTCCTGATGATCACACCCTCCGCCCTGCTCCTTATTGTCCAAACTGTATTGTCCCTCTCACGGTCGTGCATATCCGTGTTGCATGTCCCTCTCAGGTCGTGCATATGGTGTTGCATGTCCCTCTCACGGTCGCGCATACCGTGTTGCATGTCCCTCTCCACGGTCGCGCATATCCGTGTTGCATGTCACGACTACCAGGACGTGCGTGTGTCTTGCTTCCTGACCGTCCCTCGTGGTCACTGGTGATAGCATCTTTGGTGACTTGATACATTTGATACCGTTCGCCTTACGCTCTTTTGTTCTCGTATTGGCCTCCTTAGTGATATTTAGCGCCTTTTGTATCTCCCGCACATTTGATTATGCTACTTAACCTTCCCAGCTTGGTGCCTTCCTGTTGATAATTACTTACTGATTACACACTAATACTGGAGACTGTTTACGTGCGTGCGTTGGGCTCTCGAATCTTCTCTTGAAACTTGTTTTTAACGATTTCTTCTAACTCGAAATATTTCACCGAAATTGTACTTCCTACCATCGCCAGCACTCCTGTGAGCGTGGAGCCTCCCGCCATGCCCTCTTATCCTACCCTCTTGCTAAACAAATTCTGTCCATTGTTTTAATATCGCGCGAAAATCTTATGAACGTTGTTATGCGTCTCCCATGTAATTTAATATTTGTACAGTGCTGTCTAGCGACGTCTTCATAGTTGAGCGCACTCGGGTTAGAGTCCAGTCTTGTAGCCAACCTCCGGAATGTATCAGTTATTTTTTCTCATATTTAATAATGTACCCATTATATGATAATGGCAACACCACCATTTAATAGTGTACCTATGCCAGTACTGAGTACACCACCCAGCCTCCTGGTGAGATAGTAACTATTGTGACAGCCGTCAATAGTCACGAATTCGTACGTTCTGAACTTTTAGATAGAAGTATACTAACTAGTAAAGAATTCTTTTAAAATGAAGCTAAAACACAAATATTCCTAGGCCTAGTATAGCGCACACATTAGGCCTCAGATATCGTTCATTAGGCCTAGGGAGGTTAGGTTTAGTTTGTCAAAGCAACACTAAGTAAAAAAAAAAAAGTTTTCCGGTTTGTCCAACATAGTAGTTCAGATTTCTCCTGTCTAATTGGGTAGTGTGTGGGTGTATATAGTATGGTGCTGGTGGTTACCACAGGTGCCGGCAGCACACGAGGACGGCCTCGACTAGTGTACAACCTCCGTAATACCTTAATGTGCAGGTTCGTGAAGGCCACGAGTGTGTCCACGCCGTTATTAGTCTCCCCCGGGGGCCGCTCCCGGGGGAGAAGTATCTTGAACACATCTACGAGGGCCGTGATGAGGATTCGAACTAACGCCCGGGATGAACCCAGACGCCGCCTTAGTCGATTGCGCCACGACATGGTCAAAAGAATTGCAACCGGAAGTTCTACTAACCTTACGAATTGGGAATTGTTTAAAACCCTGGTTTGTGTCTCGGAAGGGAATTATCTGGGGAAAGCGGCAAGCCATTAAGACTATATAGCACTGGGAAGGAGGTCAGGATAAGGATTTGGGATGGAGGGGGGGGGGGGGGAGGAACGGTGCCAACCACTTGGGTGGTCGGGGATTGAACGCCGACCTGCATGT